>RJWM01028502.1:0-25549 GCA_004363535.1 Dasyprocta punctata
CAATGAGAACAATATTGGGGCTCAAAGACAGCACAGAGGACAATCCCACATATTTGCCACACTGCACAATGTCATCTACCCAAGAAATGCTCAGACTGCTGGCACCAGGCCTGAAAAATAACCTAACAATACAAGCATTTAGTTGCTTTATGTACCTTAGTTGCTATGAACTTAGCAGATCCTCTGAACAAGCAGGTTGCTTACGGGGGATGGAGGGAAGGTCCTTGATTCATAGCCCGTGCACCGGTAGGCCTATGGGACACACATCTCTTTCTCTTCCTGGGTTTTGCGCAGTTGCGCAAACTCACCAGGGAGGCAGGCAGGTTTTCTTCTGGTTGCTGCCTCTCTGCCCAACATGGAGGGTTCTCAAAAGGCACATTGTTCTCTCCCTGGGGTCTTAGATTCTTTTGAGACTTTCATGGTTGTAGAAATATGGTATATGACCCCCTGTTTGCCTCAGACTTCAGATGACAAGGAGGGGCCCACCCTCCACAAGACCCCAACAGAGGGCACTGTGGAGAGCTGCCAGGAATTGGGCTCTGGTCACTTCCCCAAGAATGGGACATCTGTGAGTGGATGGGTAGGGGCTGGCTGGGCAGCCTTAGGTACTCCACCACATGTGCTCTGCTCATCTTTTTTTTTTTTTTTTTTTTTTTTGGCACCGGGGATTGAACTCGCAACCTCACGCCTTGTCAGACAGGCGCTTAAGTCACTGAGCCAAACTCCCGGCCCTGGTTTTTTTTGAGGCAGGGTCGCACTATGTGGCTCAGGCCGGCCTTGCGCTCGCGTTGTAGCCCAAGCGGGCCTCGAATTCACAACGCTCCTCCTACCTCAGCCTCCCGTGTGCTGGGATTAAAGGCATGCACCACCATGCCCGGCTCCTGCTCTGCTTATCTTATTTATCTTCTCTTCCCACCTTAGTTGCCTCTGAGTTTGGGGCCCCCTGGTTGCAGATGTGGTGTCACATGAGCCCAGTCAGTCCTTGCTAGTTTTCCAAGAGCTCTGCTGTGCACAAGCTCGAGCTGGCTTGGGACAAGGACTGGAACTGGGGCCTGGGTTTCTTCCAAGATACCACCTCAGGTCTCAGTCCAGGCCTGAGAGTCTTTTGATCAGAGAGTGTGTGATGGTCAGGATGTACCTTGGCACAGTCTCAGATGAAGAGAAAGGGGCCCCAATCAGGTCCCTAGGTTTGGAGGCATCTGCAAGCTGCCATTGCCACTTTGGATGGTGGGACTATGCTACACCTTCCTCCCCTGACCCTCCCCAGACCCAGACCCTCCCCTGCCCCTCCCTAGACCTGCTTTTTGCCCTTCCCTCTCCAGCACCCATGTAACCTACCATGAGGTTCTTCGAGTGTGAGAATGCTGGGAGGTGGCGGTAGGGGACAAGAGATCACTGCTCTAGTCAGTGAACCTCAAAGTGCTGGACTGGAGATCCTTGACATGAGGTACAGGAACAAGGAGCTTGCAGTTAAGGTTTGTATGTGGTATGTGTGATGGGACCCATGTAGCAGAAATAATCACAGTCCGATGACAGCAAGGGCCATGTGGCAGTCTAGCTGTGACAGTGGCAATTTCCCGAAGTAGTAGGAAGGCTGTGTTGGGAAGTATGAAAATAATCTTGAAAATAGAAGATGAGTCAGCATAACAGTGTGATCCAGGGCTTGATGGGTTCGAAAAACCTGGTACTGGTAAAGACACTGGATTTTAACCCTCCCCCCGCCCCCGCCATATGACAGTTCTATGTCCTCAGGAGTCTGAAAGACCCCAATGGGGGAGGAAATTGAGAAATTCTGAACTCATTGACTTTTTTTTTATTTAAGCCAAGAAAAAAAAAGGAAAAAAAAGAAAAAAGAAAAAAAAGACATATACAACAAAGACAACAAGCAAAAGAGACAAACAACGACTAGAATAAATACACAACAGTAATGTTGCAGGTTTACAAAACCGGATGACAGAAACTTGACAATGGTTGCAACATTGCGTATCATTATCCCCAAAATAGTTACTTACATTAACAGATATAGACATGCAAATTTGATCTAATCATATGAGTATTAATTGTTCTTTCTCAATAACGAATACATTCAGCAGCGTGTTCATTCTAGTTATCTTACGTATACATATACACAGGTCCATATCCCTTCTTCTTCCCTTTTCTCTTTCCACCCTTTCCCTTCCCAGTCACTTCTGCTCCTTGAGCTGTTTTCACCCCCACGTAGTATTTATTATAGATTCTGGATCATATATAATTTTCCATTTCTTACACTAGGGAGACAATACAGTATTTACACATGTGGGTTTGATTTATCTCACTTATGAGTATGGTCTCAAGTCGTGACCATTTACTTACAAAAGTCTCAATGCAATCTTTCTTAATAGCTGAGTAGTATTCCATTGTATAAAAATACCACATCTTTTTTATCCATTCTTTGATTGATGGGCACTTGGGTTGTTTCCAAAATCTGGCTATTACAAATTGGGTTGCTATAAACATGGGTGCACAAATGTCACTGTGGTATGATGTTTTCAATTCTTCTGGGAAAATGCCCAGAAGAGGGATAGCTGGGTTGAATGGGATCTCTAATCCTAGCTTCTTGAGGAATCTCCACACTGACTTCCACAGTGGCTGCAACCAGTCTACACTCCCACCAACAGTGGAGAAGAGTTCCTTTTTCCCCACACCCCCTCCAGCATTTATTATTGGTTGATTTTTTAATCTTGGCCATTCTTTCTGGAGTAAGATGGAATCTCAGTGTTGTTTTTATTTGCATTTCCCAAATGATCATTGATGTTGAACATTTTTTCATATATTTATTTGCTGTTTGTATTTCTTTCTCTGAGAAGTGTGTATTCATCTCAGATGCCCATTTTTGGATCAAGTCCTTGAATTTTAGGGGCCTGATTTATTTTAATTCTTTATATGTTTTAGATAGAAGTCCTTTGTCTGTTGGACAATGGCTAAGATATTTTCCCATTTCGTGGGTTTTCTTTTCACTCTGTTGGAGATTTCCTTTGACATGCAAAAACTTTTTAGTAGGATGAGATCCCAGGTGTTGATTCTGGGAAGTGTTTCCCGTGCAATCTGATTTTTGTTCGTGAACTCTCTGCCTACTCCTATGTCATCGAGATTTTTACCTACTCTGTCTTCTAGTAAGTTTAGCGTCTCTGTCTTTATATTCAGATCTTTGATCCATTTTGACCTTATTTTAGTGCATGGTGATAGGCATGGATCTAGCTTTAGTTTACGGCATATAGAAAGCCAGTTTTTCCAGCACCATTTGTTAAAGAGGCTGTCTTTCTTCCAATGTACATGTTTGGCCCCTTTGTCAAAGATGAGGTGGCTAAGTGTGTTTGTAGTTGTGTGAACTCATTGACTTTCAAAGGGCCCTTTAGGGGCAAAAATTCTGCAGCCTGTATGGGTGGGGTGCTGCGTTGTTTTCCAGGGGAAGGGAAAACCATGGCAGGAACTGCCAGGACTGGGCTGGAGGGTGCAAAGGCTGTGGTCTGGCTGTGACCACCCCTATTTGCCTAATTAACTATCAGAAATGTACTTTTATAAGCTGGGTGTATGCCAGTTACAGCCCAGACTCTCTTGGAGCCATAATTAACTCATAGCCTCTTTAGACTGACATCAGATCAACCCCCAGAGCATCAGCAGGAGACAGGGCTTTGTGACCCAGAGATGTACAGGGCTGGTGAGGGAGCTGGGCACAGGTGAGGCATGCACTGTCAGGCATCGAGGTGGACGCCAGCCAGAGTCCACTGCTGGGAAGGATCCTGGAGGCAGTTAGGAGTCCTAGAGATGGGGCCTGTACCTCTTCTGCCCCTGCCAAGGCTCTGCACTGAGCCTTCTCCTTTCTGGACTGGGGGCTGTTGTTGGCAGCATGGGCAGGAGATGCACCTGCGTCACCCTGCTGGAGAGGGTGAGGTAACATCCCAGTCACCCCCCGCATCTGCTGAGGCTGGTACTAGACCCAACCTTGGGTGCTCAAGCCCCTTATAAAGATGGTGTAGTGCTTGCGTGTGACCTATGCACATCTTCAGTACACTTGAAATCATCTCTGTATTACTGTAATACTTAATAGAGTAACACACTATGTGAATAGTTGCCAGTCTGTATTTTTTAGGGAATAACAACAAGAACAAAAGTCAGCGCATGTTCAGTTCAGAGGCATTTTCCCCACATATCTGGTCTAAGGTTTTTGGGATCCATGGATGTAGAACCCGTAGAAAGAGGGCCAACTGTACTTTTCTATTTTTAAACTTTTGGATTTTGAAGTATTTGAGATTGAGCCCAGGGGGCACTTACTGCTGAATTATATGCTTGGTTCTTTTTTATTTTTTATTTTGATGAAGGGTCTCTCTCGGTGTTGTCCAGGATGGCTTTGAACTTTCAGTCCTCCTTCCTTAGTCTCCCACTTAGCTGGCATTACAGGTGTTCACCACTATGTCTGGCTGTACTTTATACATCACAGCTTGAGGCCATGTGGTCCCCCTGCTGAGCCCGTGTGATACCCCAAGACTTCCTGGCACCCTTTGTGCTCACTTGGTCCCCTACCAAGGTGATACCACTAGTACTAGGGAAGAAATGAGGTGAGAGTGGCCCTGTTCAGTGTGAGTTTGTCCATCTAGGGCGGAGCCCGGATGTTCAGGCAATTCAAACTCCTTGCTTGTTTCACAGGGAGGAAACAGTCTGGGTGAGGGTGCAGGCGGACTTGAACTCAAGCCCCCCAACTAGCAGGCAGATGTTGGAAAGCGGGTGTGTCTGGGGACTTCAACAACTGGGCCCGAGGGCTCCTGTGCCCAGAGAAGGACCCCTGTGCTGGGGACAGCAGAATAGCCTAGGAGTCCAGAGGGATCAGTCAGGAGAGACAAGGACACAGCCACAAACCTGGACTGGCGCCACACTGTGGGATGCTGGGCCTGCACCCAGCTCAGCAGCTACACTAGTTGTCTCAAGGATTGTGGTAACGATACTGACTACCACCAGAGGGTGCTGTGGGACTAGACAGGAAGGCCCAAAGTCTGGCCGAGTACCCACATGCCTGCCCAGCACCCTTGTCTTGGCTCTGACACTTTTTAAGGAAAGTGAGGGTTCATTGGGAAAATGCTGGTTTTAGGGCAGGGACAAGGCCAATATGCCATGAGCCAGAAGTGGCTTTTACTGAAAGTCTGTCCAGGTCTAATTCACATGCACACAACTCAGTCATTTAAAGTGTGCAATTCAGTCATTTTTCATATGTTCTCAGAGCTGTGCATAACCACTATTTAATTTTGGAATTTTTTATTATTCCCTGAAGAAATCCTGCCCTGTCAACAGTCGCTCCCCACTGCCCTCCCTCCAGCCCCTGGAAACTTCTAATGCATCTCCCTCCCTATGGATGTATACCTGCTCTGGACCTTGCACACTGGGGGAATCTAACAACAGGAGGTTCCCAGGTCCCCAGTGTTACAGCATGTGTCAGAACCACCTTCCTTGTTGTGATGCAGCAGTATTCATTCCATCATATGTGTTTAGCATGTTGAGGGCAGGGTGAACATTGTGGGACATTGTGTGGGGCCAGAAAATAAGAAAATGATAAAAAACCAAAAACATGGGGTTGGTTAAAGGGACATATGGTCAGGACTGGGCCGACTTGAGGAGCAGAATAAGTAATAGTGCTGTTTTGGATTAGAACACATGTGTCAAATAGGCATGAGTCCATAATGATAGAAACAAATGATTGCAGGAAGAAATAAATGGAGAGGGAGGAGCCAATCTTCTATGCATGAGGATTCCAATAATTTATGTATATTTTGCAGGTGTCTGTCCTCTGAGAGACAGAGCTTAATCCCTACTCCTGAATTGTGGTTGCTCTTAGGAGCTTCCCTCCTGGCAGCCCAGCCTGGGAAAGGGCAAGCGGAGAGAACATTACAGGGAGAAGCGTTGGCGTGTTCTGTGTCCTCCAGGAGTTCAAGACCAATATCCAATGGCTGAGTCATACTGTGGACATTCACTAGGAGTTATGGGAAATGTGCCTTCCTTTTCTCTGGTCTTCTCAAACACCAACTCAGACTGACCACATTAAGGGACATTTTGCAGACTATGGACCAGTATCAATGACTGTTGAGGTCATGTAAAGCAAGGAGAACCTGAGCAATGGTCACAATTGAAAGGAGGCTAAGGGCACATGGTGACCAAGTGCCATGTGGGGTCCCAATGGGGAGCAGAATAAAGAAGTTAGAAAACAAAGGAAAAACAAAGGAAGTTAGAATAAAGTGTGGATTTTAGCTGAAAACAACATGCTGGTATTATTAATTATAATCATTAATTAATAGTAACTAGTAATTAAATTTCAATTATCAATTATTAATCAATAACAATTATTAATCATTAACTAATTCATTAAGTCCATTAACTAATACACCACACTACACACAGTGTAAGATGTTGAAGTAGGAGAATCTGGTTGTGGAGAATATGGGAACAGTCTTTACCATCTTTGCAAACTCTCTGTAAATCTAAAACTATCATAACATAAAATGTTTATACAAATATATGTCAGTACTCAAGGTGAGTGACTCAGTGGTCAACTTTGTGTGGGTGATAGAGTCACTGGGGGGCAATCACAGCCCTTCCTATGTCCAGGGAGCTGATCTTGGATGTTGCTTTTGCTCCAGAATATCCCATCCAGAGGCAGGTTTTGCTGTGCAGACAGTGACATAATTTCTCTACTAGAAGACAGAAATGGTTTAGCTCACGAGATAAAATGACAAGACGATTAAGTGAAGGCCATTGTTCATGTCTATTAGATATTACAGTAGGTCCCCAACTTATGAACATTGAGTTTCGAACTTTCACAAGTGTACTGTGCAAGATTCACTTTGTCAGATATGAACAAATCCAACTCATGAACATATGTTTCCCTGGAACAGAACTTGGCCTCCAGATATTCCAGGATCCATTCACAAACTGAGGCCCAATCCTGGTCACACACTGAGTCCTGGGCGCAAACAGAGCTTTCATCCTGGCCACACACTGAGCTATGATTCTGGTCAAGTGCTGAGCCCTGATCTTGGTCTCACTCTGAGTCTTGAGCCTGGTCACACTCTGAGCTCTGAACCTGGTTATGTGCTGAGTCCTGGCCTAGGTCCTAGGTCCTTAGAACAGGACTTGGGGGAAGATAGGAATCAAGTTCCTCAGGGATACAGGACACCTCACAAAGGGCTTAGCAGCAGCTGGAGAGGTCAGCTGCAGGGCTCTGCAAGCAGTGGAGTGACTAGATGAAGTGGGCCTTCTTTCTCCTTCCCTTCTTATGCAGAGCTTGGCTGTGTACTCCTGTCCCCTGCAGCTTTCTGTCCTTCTGTAAGAGAAGACGTCAGCTTCCTTAAGCCTATCCTGAAGGATCTGGCCAAGGTTTGGGTTCCCTGAAGGCCACAGAGCTGGCCCACCAGCTGCTTTCTCAGTCATGTCTCCCTTCCTGAGCCCTGCTTGCTCCTTCATGGGGTGAAGATACTCTGTGTGTGCGTGTGTGTGTGTGTACTGGGGCCCCAGGTAAGCTGGCTGCACAAATCCTGACCACTCTGGACAGCCACAAGTCAGGATAAATGCATGACTGTGCTCCTGAGTATGAGGAGCTGCTGATATGTTCTAGGAGTGAGGTAACAGTAAGCTGGGTAAATAAGGGTATTCTGACTCCCCTCTTAGCGCCAGTACCTGTTGGGTGCACATAGGACAGTTCTTCTCACCCTCCCCTGTGGTGAGGGGCTACACCTATGGGGCCTACAGCCAGGGTGCTGGTGGTGGGTCAGGAAGGGTGAACAGGAGCTCACCAGTCAGCACGGGGTAGGATGGGGGTGGACGAATGCAGCAACATCATCTTAGAGAACATGGCAAGAATCACTCTCTCTGACTGTGCCCCTTTCACTTCTGCTCTAACATTGCGTGATAGAGACTCCAGCACCCTCTGGGTGAAGCCTGCTAGCAGAAGTTAGTGCTCTGTTACCCTGCTTAGTGCAGGGCCATCCTCACTCTCCTGCTGCCTCTAGCACTCCCTACTGGCAAAGCAAAATGCAGCGTGGAGTGTGGAACTGAGGCAGGAGCACAACCACCAGGTGGTCAAGGTTCCCTTAACCCAGAGTGGACTGGGCCACGCCCCATGTTGCCTTTTCATCCTTCAAGGACATTTTCCCAAAGTGCTCCTGCACATCAAGTCCTGTCCTGGCATCTGGTATGAATTAACGCCAAGCATGCCCTAGGTCCCTCTGCCAGGAGCTGCCGGTCTGTCTCCCTCCCTTCACATGCACTTGTATGCAGATGTACAGTCACACACTCTGCTACACACATGCAGAACACACAACAGATGCAGAACACAGAACACATGCATGCACTCACACTCACTGACACACATGCACATTTGCACACTAGTAGACAATGCACCTCCCCCACACACCTACAGATTCACACACATTCTGATGCACACACTTGCACATGAATACATTTACCTACACATGGATACATGCACATACACATATTCATTCCCGCACACACATACATAATTACACACTGATATACATATTTATGCATCAATGCATATAGACACATGCACACTCAAATACATTCACCACATACACACTCATACTGACACACATTGTTTGCATATACCTGATGTGCACATGCCCATATGTCCTTTCACTACTCCTGAGGGTGGCAGGGGCTCGTCCCTCAGAACCTTGGCTGTCCCAGATGACAGAGCTCCATGGTGCCCCAGGGAAAATACCCCACAGCTTGAGGGTCAGGTGTGACAGCAGGCTGTGAAGGGGGCACAAGTGCTCAGGAAGCCATGAATGCTGGTGAGGGATAGCCTGTGCCCTGCCCTGCTGAAGGCTTCTCTTGGGACATCCATTGGCTCAGGGACCCCCAACATCTCTGTGGGCTGAGGTCCTCAGGCCTTGACCCCACCTCTACTTCTCTCACCTTCCACTTGTTGCATATATGGACACACTGACACCCCTCTCACAGACACTATCATGCGCTCCCCACACTTTAGCACCTCTTTTCTGGGATCTCAGTTTGCTTACCTGAGAAATGGGACAATGCTGCCTGCTCCACTGACCAGGAACAGTATCTTGAAATGAGGCTGGATAGGGTTAAGTATAGGAAGGTCAGGTCTAGAAGGGTGGGTAGAGGTTGGTGCAGGGCCTGATGGGGACTCAATACTGAATGAGGGCTGCCTCAAGTACCCTCAGGTGACCTGATTAAATGTGAGATTGCCTTACCTACATGGGCCTGAGAGTTTCTCAGAATCCATGATATGGCCCTGATGTCCAGCTTGTAAGGTGTGGCTTTCCTGGACCCCTGTCAGATGAGCCTGAATTTAGTAACTGTGGGAAGCATAGTGCCCCAAGCCAAGGTTCCCAGAAGATGCCATGGGTCACATGGATCCATTCCCCAGAGACCTCTTTTTGCAAAGATATCTTCTAGTTTTGCCAAGTGCTGGGAGGGGAGGGGTGCTCTGAACTGCACAGGGGTGTGTGCTTTTGGAAGGAAGGGAGGAGGGCAAGGAGTGGAGAGGAGAGGGACAAGGGGACAGAGGTGACAGTGCAGGGTGAGCAGGAGGCTGCAGCTTCCCTGTGACCAGCCTCCTCTCCTCTTCTGCGGGGTCTAAGGGAAATAAAAAGTTGCCCAACATCCTGTTCCCTAAAGGGAGGACGTGGCTGGGACATAAGGATGGGGCTCAACTCACTGAGAAATATTTTCAGAGAGAATTTTTCCAAACTGAACAGGTTCTGTGACACAGGCCAAGTTCTCTACCCACTGAGGACTCCAGAGTTTTGCTCCCACCTCTCATATATCCATGGGACTCCCAGACACAGCCATCTCCCGCTGAGCCCACATCCTTGCCACTGGAGAAGTTGGAAGGTGGACAGATTCACAGGGAAAGAGACAAGGACAGGGTAGAGAGGTGGATTTTACCCAGGCATGCTAAAACCAGGCATTCTCTGGAAGAACTGTGGCCTCTGTGGGCAGGGTCACAGCATGTAGTGAAGACATATGTGCCCTTAGACCTGCCTACCTTAGCAGGACTTGCCAGCCTGAAAGTTGGCCTGTTTGCTGATTTCTTAGACGGTACATACACCTGAAGAGGGGCTATGTCTTTTCCTCTGAGAACCTTGGGGAAACAAGGTACTATAGCAGAGCAGTGATTAGCTTAATAGGGGTTCCCTTCCACCAGCTCACAGTAAGATAGGGGAGAAGGGTCCAGCACTTCCCACGGTATTTCTTTATTTTTCTTCTATGACTGCAGAGAGTTCCCAGGCGCTGCCATCTCTCATGGCTGGAAGAGTTCCTGAGGCTTGCCAGTAGCTGCTTGCTCTGAGTGGCAAAAGGGTTGCTAACCCTAAGAGTTAGTAGCTGCTGGCATTCAAAGCTCAGGGCTGTTAACATTAAAGGAGCTACACCGTGCCAATTTGTGATTTCTACATGAATTTAGCAAAAGAATCTTTGGAAGCTGGGTGGGATGTCACATGCTGTGATTCCAGCTACTTGAGAAGCTGAGGCAGAACGATAGCAAGTTTAAGGCCAGCCTGGGCAACTCAGTGAGAGTATGTCATAAAACAAAAATAAAATAAGTTTGGAGATTTAGCTCAGCAGAGCACTTGCCTAATATGCACTGGCCCTCAATGTAGTATCTAGTACTGAAAAAGAAACAAATAACCATTGGCTGCTTGGTAACATGGCGTGTATGAGGACTCTTACCTCTATAGAACCCTGAAAAAGAGGGCAAACAATGATAACAGTTATAAATGGGCTTAAGCATCAGTAGGCTCATGCAGCTAAGAATCCAGGTTGGTGGTGGGAACACCCTACTAGACTGCTGGTCTCTCAGCTTATACCTCCGATGGGTCACGGGTCCCCTCCAGGCACTCCCTACCCTTCCTCTGGGAGCACTGGCTTCACAGGCAGCAAGGGTTCCTTGTGGACTGATTCACAGTGCTGTTGCCTAAATTATGACCAGTGCCACAGTGCCTTTCTACTGGCTGGTTTCCAGAGCCCCAGTGTTCCTCCCTCTCCTCAACTCCTCTATATCCTCCAGGAAGCCTCCCCTGACCCCATTCAGAGTTCTCTTTTCCTTGAGTTCCTGGCATTTTGAGCTTTGGTAGAGGAAAGGAATGAAAATCCACTGCATCCCCAGGTGCACACTGGCCCATGCCTAGGCCTGCGATGTCCTGCTTGGACCCATCATGCAAGAATTTGCTGCCCCTCATAGATTCAAGCACCCCTGTGGTGGGTAGTTCACGCCTCCTTGAAGTTAGAAACTGGGACACCCTTCAGGACTGCAGACCTCATCACTGGGGACACCGTAGAGGTCAAGGAAATCTGGAGCCTCAGATTATGCAAAGAAGAACTATAAGTTGGTACTGCTCATGATGGGTGCTTAGTCCATTCTTTTCCTCTCTTGTCATGTGCACAGGCTTCTGGGTTCTCTATGTGGTTGTGCTGAGCACTGTGTGCAGAATGAATGCAATGAAACCTGGGTTCCCAAGAGTTCATAGTGGGAGAAACAGAGGAGACACACAGGATGGAGATGATGACCTGGTCACTTGGGGTATAGGAGGAGCACAGATGAAGCAGTTGAGGGATCCATCAAGCCAGATCACCTCCCAGAGTGGCCTACGTTCCCCAACTAGAATGGGGAGTCAGAAAGCCCTCTCCTGGGAGCATGATTCTCTGGGGTGTGTGGTAGGGGGAATTCTTTGCTGACCCAGACCTTTGCTGGGCAGGAAGAAGGCCTGGTTAGGGGACAAAATGGACAAGTGGGTGTAAGTCTGCCTCTTACACCCACTCCCTATCACAGTTTGAAGGAAGCCAGAGGGATGGCTTTGAAGAGGAGTATCGCAACCCCAGTACTGCTCTGAGCTTTGTCAAGATCCAATTTCTCTACCTCCTCCACTCCCCTATGCTGTCTTACCTGACTGCTCACAACAAATAGGCACCTCTAAAGTGCCAAGTGTACTCAACAGGGAAGGTGAGCTTTTTCCAAGCCTGCAGACCCACCCTGGAGCTTTGTGCGTGGAGCTTTCTGGAACACTGGGTGAGATGTCCCAGGGAAGCTGTTGAAACCCAGTGGACCTTCCCGAGGCTGGAAGTCTGCAGGCAGCACTGCCTCACTGGTTCTTCTGCAGATGCCTGCCAGTGCGTGGGTGGGGGTTTGACGTCTGGAGGTCTTGGGGTTGAAAACAGAAAACAAGTGCAACCTCCATGCACAGAAGTCATCCATTTATTCATTAGTTCTACAAATATTTATTATATCTTTTACCTAGTGTGGGTGCTGCTATTGCCTATAGTGGCCCTGACTGGGATCTGGAGGGCCAATATCTTATATGAGATGGACCACAGTGGCAGAAATAACCCCCACAACAGAATGAGTATACCACAGTCCTGGAAAGTTGTGGAGACCTATCTGTTGGCATCCTCTGGGCCCGTGGGACAGGAACATTTGGCTTCTCAACTTGGCTATGTCTTCTTGGATTTCTTAGTTCTCATGAGTGTGGGTGGCTGCTAAAGAGCAATTGTCACTCTTGGGTCTCTAAGGTCTGCATAGGCTTCATGGCTTCCTGTCTCACCATGTGATTTCTCCCTCTGATACACACTTCTACTACAATATCACATGCCATGAGGTCCTACAAGAGGTGAGAAAAAACAGTACTATGCCCTTGAACCTCAAGAACCTTGAGCCAAAATAACCTCTTTTCTTTATAAAATAGACTGCCCAAAAATTTCATCACACATGTTGTAATACTCAGCTTTTCCATCACTGGGACACAATAGCAGATACCCACAATTTAAAGGCAAAGTTATTTGGGCTCATGATTTCAGAGTGTTCAGTCCATGGTCAGTGGGCTCCAAGGCAGGAACATCATGGTGGAAGGGCATGGGTTAGCAAAGTTGCTTAGTTCATGGTGCCCAGAAAGCAGAGCAAGAAAGAACAGTGTCAGAGAGGAAGGTGCCAAAGACTAGACAGAGAACTCAAGGTCATGCCTTCATGATCCACCCGAACATACCCATATTGTGCTTTACTAATCTCTGGGCAACTCCCAAGCCAGTTAAGTGGACATAATTAAGCTTAAGCCCTACACAAGTGTAAGTTTATCACAAGTTTCACTTGCATGAAGAATATGACTTACAATTTACAAATAATAAGACACACAATATTCTTTGTTGTAAATTCCATATGGCTAACGGATTCTCACAGAATGCTTCACTGATTTCTCATGTACACACAGGGAAGCATGTGTTTTGACATGACAGTTTTGTTAACATTAAACAGTAAGAGAGAAGCGGGACAACAAAGCTGATATATGTTGGACTCTGTCATCAGTGATACAAGGAGATTCTTTGCTAAATAAGAAAGTAGTTTTCAAATTCTGGAAGAATATTTTATGCTATTCACAATGTAACAGTTACAAATAACACATTTCTATCTTATTAATATTTTGGTATCATCTTCATAAATCTAGGCAATCAATAAAGCACTAAATGGAGACCTTATTTCAGTGCTTGCCAATTTCCTCCTGTGGATACTTCCACCATGGTGGATATCATGGTACCACTGTGTGGCCGCTGAACATAGAATGGTGGGGATTGCTGGGGGTGAAGAGATGCTCCCCATGCCCTTGCGTTGGGCGGCTGGATGCAAACAGGCTCCAGAGTGCAGGTAATGGAAAATGCCAAGTTCTGAGTATTACATTTGTTTTAATATAATTTAATTGTAGGCTTGGCATAGTTAAGCTTTTGATAATGACTGTCTTTAGAAAGATTCACAAAACTCCTAGAAATGTAACAACTGGCTCTCACAAGCTAGTGACAGCAGATGCTGGTGCTAGAGGAGGAGAAATGAGAAGCAGGTAGAGTAGAGGAAGAGGGCAAAGGGAAGAGAAGGCCTGGAGAGAAATTTAAGTGGGAAAGTGAGAGAAGAGGAAGGGAAGGGAGAGGCAGGATCAAAGGTGGGGGACTTGGAAATTTTCTCACGTGCTTAGTTGCTACTCAAATCTCTTTGCTCATGAAATGATTGCTCATATGCCCGGCCCGTTTTCTAATTGGATTTTTTAAACTCATGATTTTGAACTTGGAGAGCTCTTTGTATATTTTAAATAATCTTCTTTGTTGGATATGTAGTTTACAAATATTTTCTCCAAGTCTGTAATTTGTCTCTTTATCCTCTTACAGAAGTTTTAGCAGAGGAAACTTTTATTTTGTACTGGGAATTGAGCCCAGAATCTGCACATTGAAATACATTCCCAATCATTTTTCTTATTTTTAGGCCCTCACTAAGTTGTCCAGGTTTGGCTCAGATTTTTTTTTTAAGCGAAAAAAAGACACACATAAGAAAGACAAAAAACAAAAGAGACAAACAAACGACTAGAGGAAATGCACAACAGTAACATTATAGGTTTACAAAACAGGGTGATAGAAACTTGACAATGGTTGCAATATTGCATATCGTTGCCTTCAAAATGGTTGTTTACATTAATAGATATAGACATGTAAAACTGATCTAATCATATGAGTATTAACTGTTCTTTCTCAATAACTGATACATTCAGCAGTATGTTCGTTTTAGTTATCTTACATATATATATACACAGATTTATATATTTTCCTTTTCCCTTCCCTCTTTCCCCCTTTTCCCTTCCCAATTACTTTTGCTCTTTGAGCTGTTTTTTACCCTTGCATAGTATTTATTGTAGACTTTGGATCATACATACTTTTTCAGTTTCTTACACTAGGGAGACAATACGGTATTTACACATGTGGGTTTGATTTATCTCACTTATGAGTATGGTCTCAAGTTGTGTCCATTTGGTTATAAAAGTCTCAATGCACTCTTTCTTGATAGCTGAGTAGTACTCCATTGTATAAAAATACCACATCTTTTTTATCCATTCTTTGATTGATGGGCACTTGGGTTGTTTCCAAGATCTGGCTATTACAAATTGGGTTGCTGTAAACATGGGTGCACAGATATCACTGTGGTATGATGTTTTCAGTTCTTCTGGGAAAATGCCCAGAAGTGGGATAGCTGGATTGAATGGGATCTCTAATCCTAGTTTCTTGAGAAATCTCCACCCTGACTTCCACATATGGTTGTACCAGTCTACACTCCCACCAACAGTGGAGAAGAGTTCCTTTTTCCTCACAGCCCCTCCAGCATTTGTTGTTGGCTGATTTTTGAATCTTGGTCATTTTTTCTGGAGTGAAATGGAACCTCAGTGTTGTTTTAATTTGCATTTCTTGGCTCAGATTTGTGATTGTCCTGCCTCAGCTTCCCAGAACGCTGGGATTACAGGTATGTGCTATCATGACTAACTGAACAAACAAGTTAATTTTGGTGAAATCCAAATGATCAATTTCTTCTTTTATGGACTGGGCTTTGGTGTTCACTGCAAAAATTTCTTGCTAACATATTTTTATGGTGTCATTGTCATTTAAAGATACCATCTTTTTCATTCCTGAAAGTGATCATTTGTGTTTTATTCTTAGTCACACTTTTTCTAGGATTTTAGGAATTGTGTTCATTTTTTCAAGGAAACAACATTCAGCTTTGTCAATTCTTTTGTGAATTTTCTTTCCTTTTTTTTTCTTTTGTGCCAGGGATTGAATTCACAACCTTGTGCCTGCCAGGCAGGTTCTTAGACCCCTGAGCTAAATCCCCAGGCCTATTTTTTTGAGACAGGGTCTCACTATGCAGTTCAGGCTGGCCTTGAACTTACTTTGTAGCCCCAGCTGGTCTCAAACTCACAATGATCCTCCTGCCTCAACCTCCCAAGTGCTGAGATTAAAGGCATGCACCACCACGCCTGGCTTGAATTTTCTATTTCATTAGCTTTTGTTTCCTTCTACTTCCTTAGTATTTGCTTGTTATTCTTATTGTACTTTCTTGAAACAGATACTCAGATTTTTGACTTTGGACTTTTTCACATTAACATACGATTTATTATCACAAATTTAAAAAATTTTTAGTATACCAAAAATAATGCCATATGCACATTATAATTTAATACGAATATTTCTCAATTTTCATTGTATTTTTAATCTTAGGATGTTTAGAAAATCCAGAAATTTGAGAATACTTTTAATTTTTAATATAATTTTTAATTTTCATTAGTTTAGTTTTAATTACACTATGGTCAAAACCACATATCAGATGATTTTAATACACTGAAATTGTTGAGATTTGCTTTATTTCTAGTATATGAGCAAAAGCTAGATGAATGTTCAATGCACTCTTTAAACACTGATGTTGAAGTTTCTGGGTGTATTGTTTTATATATGCTACTGAACCAATATTTAACCATAATGTTTAAGTATTTCAGATCTTTGATAATTTGTGATTTATTATATTGTACCCCAAAAGAGGTGTATTAAAATCTACCATTCCATTTTTTATTACTGTAATCCCAGCACTCATGAGACTGAGGTAGGAGTATCACTGAGAGTTCAAGGCCAGTGTGAGCTGCTTAGTGAGTTCAAGGCCAGTTTGAATTACAGACCCTGTCTCAAAAAACAAACAAACAAAGAAAGGAAAGTCATACAGTAAAGAGTATAGGGTTGAGAACTGATCTGCCTTCCAGGGGCCTGGGTGCTGCACAGACCCCGGAGGAGAACCAGAATGGGCCCAATCGGGCCCCAACCTGCTGGGCCCACGCGGCGCAGGTGCGCGGGCTTGGAATCAAGGACATCATCCGTATCATATCCCATCCCATCCCATTCCATCTCCGCCCCACTGTAAGCAACCTGCTGGCTCTGAGGTCTGGCTAAATTGATGGCAACTAAGGTACATAAAGCAACTAAACGCTAGTATTGTTTCATAGATTTTGCAGGCCTCTGATCGGCACACTGAGGGTCTCTTTGCAAGATGACAGTAGGCAATGTTGCAAATATGGGGGACTCTCTTCTGTCTTGTCTTTGAGGACCAATATGGTTCTCACTGTTTTGCTTTATTCTGATCATTATTCTTTTTCTTTTTTTTTCCTTTATTGTATATTCTGTTTTTATTAATTTTATTCTGTTTTGTTTTTGGTTCAATTCTACTACACCTGTTTGAATGGTCAGCTAATCTGAAGATAACAAGATATATTATACTAGCTATTGTACTCACATTATCAATCTTCAAAGTTCTGTACCAGTTCTACTGCTTTGTTTTGATTGACTTTATCCTGTTATGTTCTGTTGTATTTTACTATCTTTAAAATAAAAATTAAAAAAAAGAGTATAGGGTTAAGTAAAGAAACGGTGTCAGAAATTACATATGTACTTAGAAATATGTTAGACCTCTTTGGCATGTCTCAAATAGAAAGTTCTTGTGTACTTCTTTTATTCTTTTTTCATTTTATGGTCTCTAGTCTGATGAGTTCTACCTACTCTTCTTTTTGTTCATTGTTCTTCTTGATTGTCTAAATTTCACTTTTGATGGTTTCTATCACAACTTTGATACCTATTTTATTAATTTCTGCCATTTTGTTTTCTTAATACTAATTTCTATCTTTTTAAATTGAATGTTTAATTCATTTATTTTCCAGTTTTCTTCACTGCTAATATAAGTATTTAAATAACTAAATGTTTACAAAACTCTGAGTACTGCTTTAGCTTTATCCCAAAAGTTCCACTTTGGTTTCCCTCTTTTGAGAAAAATGCCTGTTCTGTAAATTGTTGGGTGCAGTGCCCTATATGTATGTATCAAATCAGTTTTATTAGTTGTGTTGTTCATTATATTGACCAGCTTTTGTTTTCTACATCTATCAGTTATTGAGAGGTGCTAAAATATTCTGCTTTGTTGCCAATTTTGTCAAAATTTCCTTGTAGTTCTAACACTTTTTGCTTCTTACTATATACATGGTTTTGTTGTTGTTGTTGTTGTTGTTGTTTTGTTTTGTTTTGGTACCAGGAATCAAACTCAGGGGACCTTGTGCTTGCCAGGCAGTCTCTGTGCCGCTGAGCTAAATCCCCGGCCCTGCTTCTTCCTATACTGAAAGTACATCTGTGATGTTGGTTTCTATGAGGTGGCAGGTCCCAAAAATGAAGTGCGGCAGAAACAAGAGAGAGACAAAGTTATGGTATTCAGGGGCCACTAAGACTAGTGGATTGAAGCCACGATCATAGTTCTCTCTGGCTATTTATTAAAGCCTTTTCTTTACAAAAACCAGAAGTGGGAAATGGGAGGGGTAAAGTGTAGACAAGTGAGAACTTAATTGTTTAACTATCCCAGAGACCATCTCTGGTTGTGTCTGGCCTTCATGTTTACAGTTCTTTCAGACAAATTTTAGCAAAGCATCTCATGCGGTCCCAGCAGCATTCCACTGGGCCTAAGGTCCTGCTTTCATTTCCTTTTACACTATGTTTCAGTAAGACTTCTTTCAGAACAAACAATCATGTGGTCTAGAAGAGCTCAAAGTCCCGGAATTACAAGAGGTAAGGTTAATTTAAGACATACCTTTTCCTACACCATAACATAAATATAATTTTTAAATTATTAAAATATTTTTATAGTGACTCAAATGTTTTGTCATTTATATCTTTTAATGCTTTTTTCTTGAAGTCTATTTGTCTTATTAATAGTATAAGTGAAGTATATCTTCAACCATCTTATAATTGATATCTCTGTAGCCTTATGTGCCTTTTAATGGATTAAAACAAAACAAAACAAAACAAAAAAATAGTCTGAAAATCTACCTTTAAACAGCTACCTTTGATTTTATTTATTGTGGTCATAAAGGCATATGAATGAACAGCATTTCTGTCATCTTGTTTAGTACCTTTTATTTCTTTTATCTTTTCACCACTTAATATAGGCTTTTATTTTTTCTATGGATATATAGACGGTTAAAAATCTTTGTTTCTACTGTTTTGGTATTTACTCTTTATGTCTACATTTTTTAATATTCTTACTATTTCTGGATTTCTTGTGACTATGAAGACCAGAGAACTATTCTGATTACTTTCCTCCTACTTCTATGCCATTTGTATTTCATATTTTCTGTATGGTACTTGATCTCCCCAAAGTAGATATTATTGTGGTACCATCTATCAGTATGCATTCTGACTTACCCACCTGTCCCACTTACTCTTCTTGGCTGCCACAATGAATTACCAGCTTAAACAAGAGGCATTTATTTCTCATCTTCTGGAGACTGAAAGTTCTGTATCAGATGCTACAACAGTGAGGCCCTTCTTTTGGCATCATCCATGTTAGAAAGCAAGAGGATGAGAGTGGCCACACTGTTTTTATAACAACATTACTCTGCGGTAACAGCCCAAATCCATTTCTAGGCACAGAGCCTCAGGACTTAACACCTTTAAAGGGTCTTACCTCTCCACTGTGCTGCAGTGCAGAATAATTTTCCAGCTCTGAATTTTAGGGATATGTCTATGATATGGATATGTCTATGATATGGCTGTGTCTGTGAGTAGTCTATGATTTCTGGGTTGAAGGGCAATTCTTTCAGAAAGGGTTTTCCTCTGCTTTTTCAGGCATCTACAGAGTGAAACCAACTTTTATTCACCTTGTGTTTATTTCTTGGCCTTGACTGTTTGCTGGCAAGAACCTGTAGTGGAAATGGAAAACCTAGTCACAAGCGTTTCTAGATTCTCAGCAGAAATTTCATATCTTTTTTTCCAGGCAGTCACCACTGAGACAAACAACTTTCCTTCTACAGAGCATGTGTGTATCTTTCTTTCTAGTTTGGTTGTTTAAGTAAGCCCATCATTTATGTTTTCAATTTTCACTTTGCGTCTTTCAGAGATTCACTACCATGTCTCCTGTTCTCTGCCTGAGTTTCTAAGAGCTAGAGAAAGCAGACCTCCTCAAAGCAGCTACTGGTCTCAGGGCTTAGCTACCATGTTGTGTCACTCTAGTACCTATTTTATTTATTTAATGCTTCTGAAATGTTCATGATATCTTGATATATAATTGAAGAGAATTTTAAATATTTTTTTCCATTGGCATTATAAAGTGTCTTATAATAGGAGGGTTCTTAGCTATTCCATGCTCTGAATATCTATGTCTCTTCAAAATTCACATTGAAATCTAGTCCCCATTGTGGTATTATTAAGAAGTGGGGCCCTTTGGGATGTGGTTAGTCATGATGGCTCGTCCCTCATGGATGGGATTAATAGACTTTTTTTTTTGAGGAAGGATCTTGCTCTGTAGTCCAAGCTGGCCTTGAACTCACTATATAGCCTAGGCTAGCCTTGAACTCACAACAATCCTCCTACCTCAGTCTTCTGAGTTCTGGGATTACAGGTGTACACCATCATAGCCTGGCCTTTAATAGACTTCTTTAAAAAGGTTTTAATTTTTGGAGGGGTGCCTAGCCACCTTAACCCCAGATACGTGGAAGATGCCACCCATGAGCACCAACCCCTCACCAGGGCCTCATCGAATATGTGGTGCCTAGTCCTGGACATCCCAGGTCCAAGAACTGTGAGCAGTAGACATCTATTACTTATAAATTATCCAATCTGAGGCATTTTATTATGGGACACTAAATGGACTAAGGCAGCTATCTAGTGAGATGTATTGTTGGAAAGAAACTGTTTTTATACTGACTTCATTTTTCTTATTTTCTTATAATGGTTGAGCCTTCTACTTTAGTGATTTGTGGTAAAAGTGACAATATGTATGCTGATTATGTTTTGGGATTTGGATAGATCACTTCTAATGCTTCACCATTAAGTATGGAATTTTAGATTTTTAGTAGGTAACTTTTATAAAGTTATTAAAATTTTCTTCTATTCTTAGTTATCTCAGATTTTTAAAAATCATGAGCATATGACTATGGTTATTTGGTTATCCTTTATTCTTTTGCTATAGTGATTGACATCCTTTTCTATGATTGAACAATTCTTGCATTTCCAGAGTAAGTTACCTTTAAACATAATCTTATTATTTTCATACACTTGGACTTGATTAGCTAATATTTTTTGTTCAAGATGATAATGATCTCTAATTTCTTTTCTTGGGCTATTTTTGTCTTGTAGTACCAGTTTCATGCCTTCCTATAAAAGGATTTAATCAGTGATAGTTTTCTTAGTGCTTGTGACAGAAAATGACATCTCAGAGAGATGAATACATTTGTTTAAACATGCAGAGGTTTGAGACAGCCTGTGTGTGCAGGAGTTTCTGAACCACTCCATGTACCTTAGAGGAGGCATCACTTTCCACATGCACAGGTCTCCTCCTATGTGCTCTTATATTGTCCATTGGTTCTGGCCAGGGCAGCTAGCAGCTCTTGGAGTTCCTGACAGTTGTTTCTAGAAGACAGCCCTCTGTACCTAATGTGGCCTCCCAGATCTTCATCTTCCTTCGTTTCAAAGTGTATGAGTAGGTGGTGTTGCTTCTGTCCATATACATCTTGGAGAATTTATGATGTTGAAGGTGATGTACTTGCATGAGATCTACACCTTCTTGCTCACTGACAGCATATCCATCAGCCTGCAGCAGTACCCAGAAATGAGGTCCTTTGAGCAGAAACACTGAGCCCTGGTACTGGGTTTTGTGGTTCTGGAGTCTCCTTGGCTTCTAGGTTCTTTCTGGCTTCTAGGTTCTTTCTGTCCTGCACAAAGAATTGGTCAAGACAAGCACATACACTAGCAAGCTTGTCCATTTTTTAAAGGTAGGGAAGGACATAGGTTCTGCAGGGTGAGTTTGGGCCAATACAAGTAGGAAAATAAGTATACTCTGTAGGATGAGAATGGGTTTCCATGAAAGAACATAGTAGCAAAAAACACTTAATGTTTACTGTCCTTTTAAAAAATTGTATTAGTATATGTGTGCAATACATGCGGTTTGCAATCATCTTGAGGAGCAGATACCTACAAATAATACATCTTATTTCTTTTATTAACTCCCTTTCCCTCCCCCCTCTAATTCTCCTTTCCCCATTTTCATTCTTGTTGATATTATTAATCTTAGCTCATGTTTATGGCATACAATGTCTACATTCATTGAGGTTATTAAGTTCCCGTACATGGCTTATCCTTATTTTACTTATTTCTCATTCCTCTTTCCCTCGTCCTTTGCCACTGGTCTCTTAGACCTCTTCCCATTTGCAAGAGATCATTCTCTTATCTCCTTCTATCCCTCCTCTGTTATTCTCATTGTTTGTACTTTGCCTTGCTCAAATGATAGATACCATATTGTATCTAAGCTTGTGTGTCTGGTTTATTTCACTCAATATTATATTTTCCAGGTGCATCCATTTTCCTATAAATGTCTCAAATTTGTCTTTATTTTTAGATGAGCATTTCATTATATATAGATAACACATTTTCTCTATTCAGTCATCTGTTGACAGATATACAGGCTGCCTCTAGGATTTAGTTATTATGAATTGTGCTGCTGTAGACACTGGCATGCATGTATTGCTTAGCGTGATGTCTTAAGCTCTTTGGGGAAGATATCTAGAAAGGGGAAAGCTGGCTCACATGAAATTTCTAATTTTAGTTATTTGAGAAATATCCCTATTGATTTCCATAGTGGTTGTAGTAGTTTACATTTCAAACAATAATGTAGGAGGGTTCCTTTTTTTACCACAGCCTTGCCAGGCAGCATTTCTTACCATGTGATTTCTTGATGGCTATCATTCTTTCTGGAGTAAGAGAATGTTAGTGTTGTTTTAACTTGTGCTTCTTTAATGGTCAGAGATGTTGAATATTATTGTTGGTTGCTTGTACTTTTTCCTCTGTGAAGTGTCTATTCATTTCACTTAACTACATCTTGACTGGGTCTTTTATTTTAAGTGGTCTAATATTTTTTAAATTCTTTATATATGCTGTATATTCTAAACAGAACCACAATTATACAAGAAATAACAGCAAGAATCAACAAACAGGATTACATCAAATTAAAAAGCTTCTGTACAGCAAAAGAATCAGTTATTAGAGTGAAATGACAACCTAAAGAACAGGAAAAAATTTTGCCAGCTATTCCTCAGACAGGGGGCTAATACCCAGACTGTATCAACTCTTCTTTTGTATTTCCCCCTTTTCAGGATGTCATCAGGTTAAGGGTGTCTTATAAAAAATCTGCTCAAATTCTTAGGAGCAGTTCACATGCAGGGCTTTGGGAACTGTTCTACTCATGTGTCCTGGGTTTTCATAATTAACAGATCACACCTTACTTCTGCAGCCAGTCTGCCGGGCCCTATTTTCCTGCCTCACTGGGGTGCTCACCTCTTCACTTCACTTACACAAGCGAGAAATGCACCATTTAGTTTTAAGACAGCACTACTTGGGGTTTTCTATCACTTATAGCACATGTTTGAACAGTAGCCTAGCTTAGTGTCTTACTTTCTGTCATTACTGAGACAAAATAGTTGACACCCAAAGTTAAAGGAGAAAAGGTTTAGCCTGGCTCACAGTTTGTAGAGGCTTCAGTCCATAATTGCTGGCTCCAAAGCAGGGTGGCATGGCAGAGGGACATCACAGAGAAGGCAGGAGGTAGCAGAAGGCAAGCAACATCTGCAAGTGACTGCAGCAGCCCTCTTTCTGTCTCTTATACTCCATCCAGGCTAAGATGGGTAGCACTCACACTCAGGGTGGGGCATCCTTAATCCTAGCATTGCATCCTTAACTCCAGTATCGCATCCTTAATCCCAGCATCATACACCCTAGATCCAGCCATCTCTGAAAAGTCCCACCTATGACCACATGAGGCTTTGGGGGGACATCTAGTTACAAACTGTAACACTTAGTAATCTTATATGTTGAACAATTATGCCTTACTATTCATCTTGAACCTTTGTTTATTTTATACCAGGTTCCCATGGCTTTTACTGCCTTCATTCCCTTCTTTTCTGTATGATTATTAGCATACTATTCTCAAGTTCTGTGGCCTTTGTCTCTGGCATTGGCATCATTCTTGGAGGATGACATTTCTTACCCTGCTTTGCTTTCTCTGCATAGTTAAGTTTCTACAGTCTAGCATTCTTTTGCAACCAACCACACTTCTCTTTTTCTATGTGACCTAATGGAGTAATGCACACCCAGATGTATTTTATCACCTGCCTTTACTACTACTAGGGAAGCTACTAGGGAAGTCCTGCTCCAGCTTCTCCAGGGCTCCACAATGACTTCCGCATGGCTGGGCCACCACATGATCCTTTCCTTCCCCCTATGACCTCCCTCTTTGCTTGCTCTGAAAGACTGTCCCAAGTTGCTGTTATATTACTCAAAGTTCAACTTTATTTGAGCACTTGTTTTGAAACATGTGGCAAAGAAAATGTGACTGTTGAGAATGAATTATTTCAACTCCTGGTTCCTTCTCAAATATAATCTTGCTGTGCATGCCTGCCTATTGCTGTTAGGCTGATGGGAGAAAGTGTCTGTTCTTCCTGGCTGGCCCTGGACTTGCTTCCGCTCTCTTCCTCATGTGTGGGGCCTTCTGGGCTCATCAGGGCTGGTCTGCTGCTTCTATAAGCCCTTGTTCTCGACAAGACTTTCACATTCATATCATGGTCCTGTACTGACCAAATGATTCTCCTTGGGCACTACCCCTTCCCTTCCTTTCACAGTGACCCTTCTAGAGAGCATATCTAATCAGTGTATTTTTGATTCATTCTAACTACTGAACTTACAATGATATGAATAATCATAACCATAATCAAGACATTGAAAGTACTCCTACTAAGAGTGTCATAGGTCTATCAGCTCCAAATTTTGGACTTTTCCATATTTACATTTCTTAACTTTCTTATTCTTTTCTATACTGTACATTATCTCCCATTTGAAAAGACCCTAAAGTCAGATTGTTATGGCAACATTTGCCTGTATTCACCTTCCCTGCCTTTCACTACTGTGGCAGTTATGGCAGATTGTCATCTGACTGGCTTTGGGAACTGCTCCACGGATTGGTGAAACACAGGTCTGGGTGACTGACTTCATGATTTTGAGAGTCTATGTCTGGTCCCTCACTCCTTCCACTGTGACACTGCTGAACCGCTCTGCTTCTTGCCAGCTGCCATGAAAAGAAGCTTTGCCCTACCATGCCATTCTGCCATGATGTTTCTGCCTTGGAGTCAGCTGATCACAGACTGAATCTCCTTAAAAAGTGAGCCAAATTAAACCTCTCCTTGGCGCGGTCCAGCCGGGCTAGGTCCACAGAGTCCCCGAAGGTGGGCTGAGCGTCGGCGCATGGAGAACAGACACACAAACAGCTCAAAGACTGCTTGAATCTGCTTCGTTTATTGCTTCTACTACTACGACTGCCATTACTATTACTACTACTTTTGCAAGCTCTAACAGAATAATATATACTTTCTTTTTTGGCCAGGGTTGAAAGTTTAGATAAAAGAATGAAATCAACAGGTATCTCTGTGGTTACATGGTTTCTATGGTTACATGATTCGTCAGCATAGGCAGAAAGTTTTAAATTTAGTTAAAGACCTTGAAGCATGTTTTCGTTACTAATAAATGCCCTATTGTGGTAGCCTAACTAAAAACCTGCAAAACACAAGACCATATTCAGCCCTGATTTAGCCCTTCTATCTCCCTGTGATGTTCTTGCAGC
>RJWM01028503.1:0-25553 GCA_004363535.1 Dasyprocta punctata
AAAAAAAAAAGACTCAAGGATCAATGGAACAGATTAGAAGGTTCACAAACAGCTACAAAGTTACTTAGCCACCTTATATTTTTTGTTCGTTTGTTTGTTTGTTTTTGAGACAGTCTTGCTATGTAATTCAGGCTGGCCTTGAATTTACTATGTAGCCCAGACTGGCCTCAAATTTGCAGGAATCCTCCTGCCTCAGCATCCTCCTGAGTGCTAGGATTACAGGTGTGCACCACCACACCTGGCTCATCCACCTTGTTTTTGACAAAGGAACCAAATGTCTTTACT
The DNA here is from genome assembly GCA_004363535.1 of Dasyprocta punctata. NCBI lineage: Eukaryota > Metazoa > Chordata > Mammalia > Rodentia > Dasyproctidae > Dasyprocta > Dasyprocta punctata. The sequence goes on from RJWM01028503.1 coordinate 286, forward strand.
GGAAGAGAGATTCTCCTTAACACATGATGCTGGAAAAACTGGCTTTCTGCATGCTGAAGATTAAAACTAAACCCATATCTATCACCATGAACTAAACTAAAATCAAAATAGATCAAAGATCTAAATATTAAGACAGAAACACTAAATTTTTTTTTTTTGAAGATAAAATAGGTAGAACTCTTGAAGACGTTAGTGCAGGCAAAGACTTCATAAACAAAACTTCAGTTACACTGGAGCAATCACAAAGGGTCAACAACTGGGATTTCACCTTACCAAAAAGCTTTTGGATAGCAAAAGAAATTACCAACAGAGTGAAGAGAAGCCCAGAGTATATGAAAAAAGTTTTTGCAAGCTCTTCTGTAGATAAATAATATATAAAAAATAAATAAATATATAAAATACTCAAAAAAATCATCCCCCCAAATTCAAAGACCCAACCCAAAACTGGGCACCTAAAATGAATAGATACTTCTCAGATGAAGGAGTACAAACAGCAAGTAAATATGTGAAACAATGTCTAACGTCACTAGTCATTCTAGGGATGAATATTAAACAATGCTGCGATTCCATCTCACTCAGAAAGAAACAAATGCCTGTAAGGTTGTGGAGAAAAAGGAACCCTTTCCCACTATTTTTGGGAGTTTAGGCTGGTGCAACTACTGTGGAAATCAGTGTGGAGTTTTCGCAAAAAAACTAGGGCTACAGGTCACATTTGACTCAGCTATTTTCCTTTTTGGTATCTTTCTAAAAGAATTAAAAGCATAACGCCTCAGTAGTATATGCACACCCATGTTTATGGTGGCACAGTTTGGAAACAGCCTGACTGCCCATCAGTAAACGAATCGATAAAGATGTGAGTTTTTAAATATGTAATAGAGTACTTCTCTGCCACAAAGGTTAAACTTGAGACGTTTCTAGATAAATGGATACACTCAAAGCATACTGTTACGTGTAAGAAATTGGACACGTTTTTTAAATATTGTTTTGTTTCTCTGGTGTGAGAAAGTGAAAGTGTAAACAAGAGCCAAATTGTATAACAGATATTGGGAACTGGGAAGAAAATGAAAATGTTCAAATAAGAAGGGGAACAAGCAGGGAGGAGGTGGAAAAGAAGGAAGGGAAAAGAAAAAGAGAATAGAAGGAAAAAATGGAAACAAAACTTTTGTAAATTAGAGGGGAAGAGGGTTTGAAGGAAGGGGAGGACAATAGCCAAAAGAGAAGCAGGATGTATCATGAACAGGTACAAATTTCCTATGATGAATATGATCATTATGCATATCTAAAATGTACCAATAAAAAATAAATTAGAAGAAAAGATATAACTATAGTTTGGGAGGAAGATTTTTGGCATTTAATTTACCAATGCCTACATAAACATGATCTAAGGACCATATGTCTGCCTCTTAAAAATGTGTGCTGTGTATGGGAGAAGCAGGAAGCTGAATGGATGGCTTGGCAGCTGTTAGCATTTGCTCAGTTTTCATTATTTGATGTACGTGGGAAATAAATTTTTTCTTCTGCCAGAAGTAGCAGTTTCCATTTTTCAAATGGGAAAGACTAAGCAAATTTGTATAATGATTCTTAAAATAAAGGAATTAATTAAAAGCTGTACTTTAAGTAAACATGGCAGTTTCAATGACCTAAAAACTGAATATATCAGGAGAAATAATATGAAGTATAACTATTATAGGATATATGAAATATGTACCAAAGGGCATTCTTTTCTATATATCAGGAAAATACCAATGCTATTTTCTAAAAAAAGGCAATATGGAATTAGACCATCAAGAACACACATTCTCAGAATTTAGATTTCTGGAATTTTTGAACTGTTTCTCTTCTTCCTAAATTTATGTGATCCATTGCCAGTCAGGGCCTCAATACATAAAAATACAGTGCAGATAATACCAAACCCCATTCTACATGGTGTATTTTTTTTCTGCCCAAGCACCCTTTAAAGTATTTTAATGACTTCTCAGAGTGGGCATTATTAAAAGCAATAAGTGAGCATGCATGTATTAATGTTTCTTTTTTGAATATATTGTTAAGAAATGCATAAGTAACAAAAAAGAAATGCATAAATAAATTATCATGGTTAAATAAAATATCCATATCATGTAGATTTATTTCCAATTGTGACATTAAAAAGTCACAATTTATTACAAATGAATATAGTTCCAAGTTAATACTATGAATCTGCTTTTTCATAAGCTAATTGGCTCCACACAAATTACATCAAAATCATGTATGTGTGATAAAAATCAATTTTATTATAAATTGATTTATGAGATTTTCAATTACTCTAAAAATAAATTTGTAAAGAAAATTATTTTTATTGTATGACTTTTAAAACCTACATTGCTTATCTTTGTTTAGCAACAATCTGGGGGAAAAAGAACAAAATATATAAATCACTGAGAAATAAATCTTCAGGAGATAGCTGAGAATGCTGTCTGATAGAGATATTCTATACTGCACAAATGAAGTTCAATGATAGAGTGAAAGTAGTGTGTATAGAAGTAAACAAACAAACTCACCAATATCATATTAGTTACAGAGAAAGTTTGTCTCTTTTACAGTAGTATCTGATTATGAGACCTTGACTAACTTGCAGGTCAGTTAAGTAGGTGGTATTTATGGAATGTCTTAGTTTCTAGTGCTGTGAAAGTCTTGATATAGTAGTAAAAGTCCGAAGACCTTCTTCTCAACACAGAAAATAAAGGCAAGATGTCCATATTGCAAATACTACCCATAAGATTTACTCAAGCTCTCCTTAATTTAATCAGAATGTATGTTATGGTCTCAAAGTCTTGCAAGCAATAGAAAATAGTGCTGTAGGCCAGAAAAATTAGCTATGCTAACAAAACACTATGAACTTCTCAGTGGCATGATTCCCTGCTGGATAGAGGCATGCAAGTTGTAATTAAATGTCCTGCTCACATTTATTTTTCTTCCCAGACGTATCATGTACACACAAGTTGGAAAAGATGGAAAATGACAAGACCGATGGCAAGACAAAGGTGCGTGTAAACCAGACACACGCACTCTTACTAGGAGAAGACAAAAAATGAGATTATGTACCTAGTTCAGCTGACAAGGGATGTCCTCCATTTGACAAATGTTCTTTTATGAAAATCTAAAGTCACTGGAAGTTTGAACTGTGTGTGCTTAAAGGGAAGAGGATGGTTATTTGTGGCTCTGCACCTCTCCCTCACCAAAGGTTTCATAACGGCAGTGGGGCTGGAGTGGTCCATAAGCAAAGCACAGGAGACACGTCCAGATGCCCGGCCAGAATGAAAAAAAGAATAAGAATTCTATCCACTAATTCTTAATCCTAAGAACACAAAATCATTGTAGGAAAGAACATTTTAAATTACAATTAGAACTGACCGAAAAGGTTGTATTTCTGAGGGTATGTTGATAAGTAAAATTGGGTTTAACTTGTGGAGCATTATCTCAAGGAAATTTTCTGATTGGAGTTACAATGGGCTTTCTCAGGATGAATTAAGGATTTGAATGTAAACGAAAGTCTTTGTCAGCAAGAGAACATGTCATCTTGGTTGACTGATACATGTTCTTGGGAAAACAACAACTTAGACTAACAGATGTCTTTAGTATTTTTTTTTTATAGCGTAGAGAAGTTGTTTTCACCATCTTTAGGAAGATTCAATTACATAATAGCACTGAAGGGAGAAAAACATTTCCCATAACAAACTGTGTGTTCACAAAACACATTAGATAGAATCTGGGAAAAATTCATATTCATTATTTCAAGTTGAAAGAAAATTTGATGGAGATTCACTTTAGGTTTGAGACTATGAGCAGGTCACACTCGAGAGCTGATCTTTACATTTAGCCTTTTGAACCACATAGATGAGTCATTAAAAAAGGGACCGATTCAGGTAACTTTTCCTGTTTATAAGGGGAAGGCTGCTTTACCAGATGTTGTTATTGGAGAACTGACCTGCAACTAACCCTATATTGGACATAATCAGGTACATTTCTAAATAGTTGCTTCTCCAGCAGGGCTTCTGTAGTCAATACTAACTTTATGACATTGTTTCCTGTAGCTTTTTATGGAGTGAAAAATCTTTATTTTCTTGATATGAAAGCAGCCATACCTACAGTCATTGGAAGCAAATTCTCTTATCACCCTTACTCAGCTCGTGATGTATCAATATTGAACTTGCACTTTGCCAACACATAAGCCTTTGCTAATGGATGTTAAACCACAGGATTCTTCTCATAATGGCTGAAACTGTGAAGCTTATAGAAGGATTTCCAACCATTTTTTGGTTTGGTCAAGGAATAAACTTCATCTTATTGTCACCTTTTAAACTGTGCCAATAAATCGTGTGTCGATGTTGGGGGGAGAGAGAAAAGAATAAAGGAAGGATGGAATTGAGATATCTACATGTAATCTATTTGTATATTAATATGTGTGCATCTGAAACCTATATGTGGAAAGAGAGAGGAAACTATCCTTGAGGTGAACAATATAAACTTCTCATGAAAAATTTATTGCACCTGTAGAGGTCGTATTTTTGAAAATTTCTATATAGAAGGTTATTTAGCTGAAAAAAATAGAATTGAGTAACTAAAATCAGAATTAACCAACTAAAATATTTTATGTTTATGTTCACAACACAATGCAGAAAAGAACCTTTTATTACTAATAGTGAGATCAATAATGATTCAAGAAAACAAGTCATAACTTGCTTTGTACAGTTATTTTTTATTTATCACACTAAGTCACTATTTAGGCTCCCTCTCTTCACTGCAGTCTCGACAAGATGCATGCACAGCTGTTGGATCAGTTGGAGGATTATGGGCAAGTTAATGTAATGTTTATAGAGTCAGAGACCATGAGGTCAAGGGTCAGATCAGCAATGCAGCCAGAGCACAACAACCAGAGTAATAATTTTAAAACAATTCGAGGTTTTCGTAGGTATTTTTTAAAGTCCATGAAGAAGGCATATAATCTACCACAATACTTGAAATCCTCTCCCCTCTCGCTCTCATCAGCTTGACTTACATGCTAACCTCTGTGTTCTCTCTCCAAAATTCCTCTAAAAAACACTTCCATGAAAGTATTTGGTTCTTAAACCCCATTAGCACCATTTGTTTTCTCTTTCTACTCATATTCCTGTTTCTAGCACTGCATCAGGAAGCGGTAAAAATCAGTCAGACAAGATAGGAGATGTTTTGGAGATCAATCAATGCAAAGGGGAAAGTTGACTAGTTAAAGTCAGAATTTAGATAGCCAAGAAAGAGACAAAAGATAAGAGTCATTCATTGTTTAACAAATTTGCTGTGTCATATTAGCATTTGCTTTGTTTTGTTTTTGTCTTTTTCCGGTTTCTGTATCCAAATGCTTAATGCCTTTCTGGTTTAATTTCATGGACGTGCTGACATCTAGCCTCAGTGCCTTCCTCCCTGCTTCTGCGTTGACATATTCCTCATTTGTTTTCATTGGCTTTTTATTTACATGACCCAATTCATTCATGCTTCTGAGAAAGATTTCCTCCTTTTAACACACTTTATATTTTCCAAGTCTTAGTTGCCAATTCTTTTTCTACTATTTGGTTTAATTCCCTTTTCCATTCCTAACCCTGTTCCTCTTTATCTACAACAGTGGTTTGAAAACTCACCTATGCTAGAATTCCAAATTGATAAATATAGTCATTAATTAACAATTTCTCAAATTTTACCAAAGGCAAACTTTTCATCAACAAACAACTGCTGTATTTCCAAATCTTCCTTGCCTTACACAAGAAGGCTCTTTACCAGGAAGATTATGTTTTGTTTAAGGCATTGTTACATTACTTGAAATTTGTCTGTACAGTTCGCTTTGTGTTTCTTCTGTCCAATGGTGGCACATGCTCTCTTTTAGTTTACTGCAACAGCTGCTTCAACATCCTGTTCACAGTGGTGTTAGGTTGCATCAAGGATCACTGAAATGCCAGACAACTGGCTGTGGTCCAGGATCTCAGTGGTGGTGATACTATCTGGTCATTTTAGATAAAGTATGCCTCCAACTGATGGTGATGAAATACATTATGAATAAGATAGAGTACTTATGACAGATGGGATCTCACAAATATGCAACATTCTGCCACTGTTCTTCAAACCTTTAGTTTGGTTAAGAACCTGAAGTCAATATCGTAAACCACACTACCTTCCAGCCTAGCCCATTTGAATTTACTGCTTCACCTACTGCATTATTTCACCATGTGTGCTGCCTACAAGTGCATCTAATGACAGCCTTATTTCTCATCTAGCTGTGATAAATGCTCACTATGGAAAACATAACTACGGCGTAATGTTCAGAAGTATTACATTAACCCCTAAAAGTGGCTGTTCAGTGCTGAGGGAAATAGCCAGAACCAATTTACGTGCATCTGAAAATCTGACCAAAATGTATTGGATCATGTAGAGATGAATGTCTGACTCAAAAAGTCTTATCTTCACAACTTCGGAGAACTCTACTGATTAAGGAAACTATAGTTTGGGTGGGAACTGTGATCACAATATTGTCTTGTTGGGACTATGAATGCAACATAAAGAGGCTGTAAGTAGTACAACCAAACCAAACCAATGAACCAAACAAACAAAAACGTTGATACAGTAGAAATAATGGACCCAAACTTTGGGAAAAATGGAACCACAGAATCACTATTCAGGTAAAGAGTTGGCTACAAGCAGGAAAAACATGAAGCAGCAGCAACAAACAGAGGTTCCTTGATGGATTATGGTTTAAATCCATCAAAAAGATAACAGCTTTTAAAAAGACACTGATCATGCAACATGTGCAGTGCTGATTTATGAAAAGATCTTTTTTTCCACTATAGAATAAATGAAGCCAGGAATGGTGGCACACAGCTGTACTCCCAGCACTCAGGAGGCTGAGGCACAAAGATTCTTGCAAGTTCAAGACCAGCCTGGGTTACAAAGTGAGCTCAAGTCGAGCCTGAAGTGCATCGCAAGAACCTGTCTCACAAGAAAAAAAAAAAAAAAAAAGAATAAATAAATGAAATTGGGAAAAGGTTTAGAAAACTTTAAAAATGAAATATACACATGCTATTTGCAAATTCTTTGCAATTAAATATATATATATATATATATATATTGTAAAATTTTCCATTTTACCTTGTGGTTTTTATTTTATTTTGTTTTGTTGAGTGAGACAGGGCCTCCCTACATTGTCCAGGATGGTCTTGAAAACATAAGGTCAGTGATTTTCCTGTCTTAGACTCCAGAGTAGCTGGGACTACAGGCATGTGCTACCTTACCCAGCTGTAAAATTTACCACTTTAATCATTTTTAAGTGCAACATTTAGTGGCAGTAAATACATTCAAAATGTGCAAATTAAAGAGAGACAGGGAGGAGATGGGAGTTGTTTTGACTAACCTCTCCCTATAATTTTTATTTTACTGCAACTAAAATTTTATACATTGGGCGAGATTTTTAAATGCCATCTACTTTTTAAAAAATGGTTATGATAATTAAGTCACTTACATATTACTTGGACTGTGGTTTTTCTTGTCAAACCAAAAATTAAATACCTTTTCATCAGTTGTTTGAACCCAATACTATGATGGGAAACACAGTTCCATTCAAATCAATTTAATCCATCTATATTTTAACCACATACCAATACATACATATAGTAATTCTCTTTGAAACACTCATACACATGGAGGACAAAAACTTCAAACTGAAATTTCTTTGTATTTTTACCAACAGATGCTTCATTTTTGTAAAATTAAGTACTTTCTAATTGATTCAATGGTATTGTTCCAAATTATTTGTTGCAACTGAAGAAACATTTTAATTTTTAAACTTTGTTTTTATGAAACATAGTGTTGGGGAGCTTTTTTAAGAGAATACATCACACAAATCACATATCTATAAATATAACTTCACGTGGTAAAGTAGAATTGTTAACATATTTCAATGTCTATCTGAAATCTCTTAGACTGGTAGAGGTGATGCCAAAGCTTGTATAGTTTTGAGGTCCCTCTGAGGAAAACAACCCACATACAAAAAATCAGTATTTATTCCAAATGCAAAAGAAACCACAAGTTTACATTTTTTTAACACATTCCCAAAGGGCTATAATTTTTATGTTTTGCTGCTGGGCAACATGTAACGTTCCCACACACTTGAAACACAGGTGGTACATACATGACTGTACCATCAGGTGTGTGGTGGATTGATAACTGCTGGTCAACTTGTAATACCAACTGAACTGAATCAGCATGGTGCTGAGTGTGGATGGCCCACCTGAGGACTGTTGCCAAGATAAAAAAGAGAACAGGAGAGGAAGAAGTGGTGTTACTGTTTCTCCATGGTGCCATTGGTTCTCCTGGAAGCGCTTGTCGAACTTCTTACCTGATATGAACTTGGATGTTTTCATTGTCAGCGGAGCTCAGGACATTGTTGTCACTGAGAATGGCTGCGATCCACTTGAGGGGAGCTCTGGTCCTTACTTTGAGCATTTCTTCCTGTGTCCTGTGGGGAAGATGATGTGCTGTTCAATCTCTAGGAGAAGTTTGTCACACTGGCTTCCTGATATGAACTTGGTTGTTACCGTCAGAGGAGCTTGGGATCTCATTGCTGAGGATGGCTGTGATACTTTTCAGGGGAGCCCTGGTCCTTACTTTGAGTGTTGCTTCCTGGCTCCAGTGCAAATCCCTCAGCCTACTGGCACAGATACTTCATCTCACTGGCACAGAATTTCTGGCTTCCACCACTGACCTGAGGGCCTTCCCAGGGGAGATCCATGAAACAGATTTTCATGATACGATGTCATGGGGCTCTATGTCTTCAACTGGACTCATGCAGGACATTGCCGTGGGATCCAAGTCTCAGCTGAATTCTTTGGGGTCTTTAGTGTGTGGACAGATCTCCTGAACTTCTTGTATTTAACTCTTTGGGTGACTATTATAAAATAATACTTTAAATTAGGTGTCCTGTAATGTCATCATTTCCCTTCCAATCACTGACTACAACAAGGTGACAAGGGACAGTCCCACTGGGTGGTATAAGCTGCCTGTCTTGGTTACTTTTCTCTGGTTGCTGGGACAAAACACCCAACACCCAAAATGAAAGAAAGAAAGGTTTATTTCTCTTACAGTTTTTGGAGGTTTCCATAATCAGCTGGTTCCAAGGCAGGGTGGCATGACACTGGGACAACACTCCATAGCAGCAGCCAAAGCAAAAGCAAGGGAGGGGGACAGGGAGGGAATAAGCCTCTTCTCCTCCCTTATAGTGTATGCAGGCCACCCCCACACTTCCTGGGACAGATGTAGCACTCACAAAGTCTCTTTGCCCTCCTCTTGCACAGGATGAGGATATTTACAAAGTAAGACCCCTGGCTCCCTGCTGAGTCTCTCAGCTAAACTTCTAAACTTCTCAAATTGACACAATGTATCAACCATAACAGTGCCCAACTGGACAGTCATGCACCTACTAGCACTGCTACAAGCTGCCTGATGGGACAATCATAAATGTAACGCTAGTGGTCAAAGTCAGAGGGAATGGATTAAAGATTGGTGTGTATCAGAGCCATATGGGCATGGCTGACTAGAAAAGGAGTCACATTGGAGATGGCCAGAGAAGGTTCACTGAGAAAGAAAGTCTCCTGAACTGGAAAATTCATAGAAAAACCATATATGTAGATCAAACCAAACAAATGGACAGTTGAGAAAGGGAAGCAATGCTGCCAGGGCTGGTCTGCTTCCCTGCCCCCACCCAGAGTTGCTAGAGAGCAGTCATTTTGAAAGTGTCACAAATACACTAAAGGACTGAGCCAGTGGAGCAGAGACCAGATTCCTGGGACAGACGTTGTGACTTTGTGTGCACTGACCCCTCCCCCAAACCACTCCCTTTCAACGCTGCAGAAAGCTGAATTCTGGCTGTCTTCTCTCCAGCACTTATTGTGGACAGGGGAGGGGTCCCTCCAAGACTGGCCATGCAGAGGATAAATAGGCAAATGGCACCATACCCACTTCCACTTGGAGTCGGTTCAGGTCAGATGTCCACCTGCCAAGTCACTGGTGAGTGTGGTGAGTTCATTTGTCACCCATCCTGCAAGCCAGTTTCCCTTTTGGTGCAGGCTGGTGCAGTCTGGCGAAATCTATAAGCCTGGCCCCTGCCCTGTGTACCCACTTCCAGGCTGAAACCACTTTGAACCCATCCTACACGCCAGTGAGAATCTGTCTGCAATGTCTGCTGGTGGCCACCTTCAATCAGACTGCAGCTAAGACAAGAAGGGAACTGTGTGAACAATCTGGCTTTATGATGCTGGTCATGAAAGAATCGCACATAAGGTCTTCTTGGAGAGATGGAGCCGGTCCTTGCTGGATTAATTATTATAGTTGTTATTATTGTTACTTTATTGGTTTTGATTTAGTTGCAGTCTATTTCCTCTCTCATCTCTCTACTTCTCTTCTTCAACTCTAACATCTGCAGCAATGCTATTTATTGTCTTATTATTTACTTGTTTCTTCTACATTTCAAATTCAAGTTTTTTCCCCTAAATTTCACTATCCTTCAGATATTTCCTTCTTATCTCACAATGGTCTTTAGTCCTATCCACTCAGTTCCTTTTGCTCTTTCTTACTGTGCCTAGCCCCTTATCATCCCTTGCCTCTTCTCTACTTTATAGCTATACAAATAAATCAACAGCTTCTTACCACCTCACAGAATTCCTTAAACCATAATATACCTCCCTTCTCCTACATCCTACCCCACCTCCACAAATAACATTTTAAAATCCTCAAGATTTACCACTTAATCCAAAAAAAAAACACAAGACTTCTAATAGAATCTGACACTGGACCTATTTATTATTTCTTCTATCTACTACTCTTTCTATTGACATACATTTCTGTTTCACCCATCCCTTCACTGTATCCATTTTTTTCTCTTTCCACATTGCAGACTAACCATGAATAACAAAATAGTAGATGCTGTAAAGGTTACTTATGAAGGGAAAAAGTAAATGCAATGTTAAGCTAAATGATGTCTGATTAGTCCTGTTGATGCTGTTATAATCACTATTATCTCTCTTCTCATAACACAGTGACAGGGTCCAAGTCATTTTATTTAAATACCAGAAGGAGGGAACCATATCTTTGGACAAATAAAATAATGAACATATTCTGGGGACAAAAATCTCACTAAAATGATCTTCATGTTAACTACAATTTCTCCTCACTCAACCCTTGGCGTGTACCAGTATGTGTGTGTGCACACACACATTATACATGCAATAACATGGGAAGATAAGGCAACAAAAGACCCTGTTATGGCTTGTGTCTAAATGCCCCCCTGCAAAGCCTCATGTGATCATAGGTGGGAATTTTGGAGCTGGTTGGGTCTAGGGTCTTTGATACTGGGATTAAAGTATATGGTATTAAATTGGTCCACTGACTGGAATTAACGCAGTTCTGGTGTGGCTGGATAGGCTTACTGAAAAGGGAAGCCCCACCCTGGGTGTGGGTGGTACCATCCAATAGGCTTATAGAGTGGATGGAATATAAAGGAACAGAAAAAAGACTAACTCACTGCTTGCTTCTTGCTGCTTCCTGCCTGCCCTGCCATGAAGTATTTCTCCTGTGCCATGCCCCTCTATCATGTTACTTCACCTTAGAACCAACTGACTACGGACTGAAACCTCTACAAACTGTGGAACTCCTTTTCTCCTTTAATATTGGGTGTTAGGTATTTTGTCTCAGCAATCAGAAAGTAGCTAGGATGGGCCCAAATCCAACTATGCCAAGGCAGAACCAGGTGACATTGATGGAGAGGAAAGCAAACACCAGGCACATAGCACAGCTTTATGAATCAATGAAAGAAGAGATTAAGAGACTTGGCGAGTTCAAAAAGAGACTATGACCCAAAAGTTTATGGAATTATTATACAAAATGAGTAATGTATGAGAGAAATAAATAAAAAACTGGAAGAGCTGATGAAAACAGCTCAAGATATGAATAACAAATTTACCAAAGATATAGAATCCAAAAATAGTATCAGAAAAACATTTCAGATATAAAAATTATATAAAATTAACAAATTGGACCCAGGAAGAGAACCAAGAAGAAGCTAACCCCTTCTGGTGAGCCAGCAGCAGTCATGGACCAGGACAACCCCTTCCTGTGAGCCAGCCAACATGCAGGCTGGGAAACAAGAAGTGCCAAGCTCCACCCTGGTAAGCAACTGGCTGATTCAGAGAAACACAGGCTGAGATGATAGCTATCGAAGTAAAAAGGCAACTTAATGCCTATATTGTTTGATTGACTTTGCAGGCCTAAAACTGGTAGACTGAGCATCTATTTAGAGGACAACAATATGATATATAGCAACTATGGGGGATTTCCTTCTGAAGATGGTAGCTATTGTTAATTTCTCATTATCTTGTTTTGAAGTCCCATATCATTTTCATTGATTTATTTGGTTTGGTTTTATTATATCTGATGGCATGGGCAACTATTTTGAAGATAACAAGATATACTTTGGTAGCCATTATAGATTTCCTATTATCTTGTTTTGAAGTCCTATATCACTTTTACTGTTTCGTTTTGATTGGCTTTATTGTATTTCATTTGGTTTGGTTTTATTCTCTTTAAAAAAATAAAATAGCCAGGCATGGTGGCTCACACCTGTAATTCCAGCACTTGAGAGGCTGAGGCAGGAGAATTGCTGCATGTTCGAGACTAGCCTGAGCTGCAAAGTGAGCTCAAAGCCAACCTGACCTGCATAGTGAGACCCTGTCTCAAAAAGACAAAAAAATTAGTAAATAGATAAATAAAATAAAGTAAAATAAATAAGTTGGGAAAATAACCAATGTGAAGTTTGTGAAATCGAGTACAAAATGGTAGATTTTGATGAATTATCAGAAAAGCTTTAAAGAGATATGAGAATAAGAAAAATTCATCTAAAAGCTACAAGATGAGAGTAAGAAGACCAACCTGAGGCTAATTGGAAGAAGCTAGCTAGAAGATGATACACATGAAATAATACTTGTATTTACAAAAAACATGATGGAAAGCTTCCCAAATATGAGGAAAGAGTTCAACATGCAAGTAAATAAGGCATACAGAACACCAACTATAACGAAAAGCAAGAAGTTTCCCAAGACACATTATAATTAAAATGCCTGCTATACACCAACAATAAAACCCTAGAATTTTAAAAGCAGTCAAAGAAAAGGTGGAAAAAAATCACATATTAAGGTAAGCCTATTAGAATTACAGGACCCTTCTCAACACAAATTTTAAAGGCCAGAAGAGCTTACAGTGAAGTATTTCAAGCCCTAAAAGCAAACATCTTCCAACCCAGAGTAACACCTCTGGCAAAGCTTTCCTTCAAAATGGATAGAGAAATAAGGGTATTCCCTGAAAAAGAACAACTGAAGGGTGTTATGAATACCAAAGCAGCACTCCAGAAAACACTCAAGAATAGTCTAGAGGGGAACAATTAAGCCAACAAAACTAATAATCCAAATGAAATGAATATATCAAGCAAGATGATTGTTAACATATGTATAACACTAATATATGTTCAAAAGATAGCTGATTCTTTAATAAATTTCAGAGTAACTACTCTATAGGGATGATAACTGTCTGAAAACGGAGGTTTTTATCAAATTCTAGGTAAACAAATTTAAAAATGACCTTTAGTAAGTCCCAAAATGATTCAGGGTTGTATTTTTCATTCTTTTAAATATACTAAATTTAATAATTTATATAAGCACCACTCAGTTAATAGTCTAGTAACAATTAGATTTTTTAAAAAAGAAAATCTTTTTCTGTTAAGAGTTAATAGATATAACTCGCCTGGTTCATTAATGGATTTGTTTTACGGCTTATTGCTAATAGTTTTAAGAGATGCTAAAAAGGCTTACTTACTTCTCTGTAACAGATAAACTGCTATTATTTTATTGTCTAGTCTTTGTTTAAATTATGCACCAAAATATTTTTTTAAATATTCCTTTTACAGAAAATCTTTGCAAGTTTCAGAAACAAAGATTTTGGGCTTTTCCCCCTCCAAGTTTATTGTGTGTTCTTATCTATATGTACAGTGCATACATCTATATAGGACACAATTTGGGACAGAAATATGATTAATAACATGATTTTTTAAACTACTGATAGCCTACATGTGGCATAATTTTATAATGAACTCCAAGTAATGTTTTGTTGTAACATTTTAGGAGAGTAAAATATTTCTAATTAGAGATAGTTTGCTCTAAGACAAATATTTAAGAAAGAATTAAAAATGTAATTCACAGGGATTATGTCAGAATCTTTATGTTGAAAACAATAAGGCTTAAAATATTAAAAAGTTCTTCATAACATTTACAACAAAACTTTAAAAACAAAGGCATTACTTTTGCCAGAATAATTTCTTGTATTCTCTATTATCTTTCGACTGGTTTTAAATATTTAGAAAAAATAAGCATTAGAAATTTCCTATTAGGTATATGCTTAAATTTTTGTTTTATAATTCTGGTTACATAAACTCCTTTTTTTATTTTAAAGAAAAAAACCCCAGAAAAATCAAGAAGCAAACAAACCAAAAGCAACAACAGCAAACAATAGGATTTCAAAACATGATGATATAAATTTAACAACGGTTGTTATATTACATATTGTTGTCTTCTAAATAGTTGCCCAGGTTACTAGATACAGGAATAAAACAAAACAATAAAGCAGAATAAAACAATGAGTTTCAAAAACAAAATAGAAGAAAATCTCTCACAGTTGCTATAATGCATGTTGTTATCCTCCAAATAGATGCTCAGACTACCAGATTCTTGCCTGCAAAGTCAAACAAACAAAACAAGCATTAAGTTATTTTTTTTTCTTCAGTTGCTATTATCTCAGCCTGAGTTCCTCTGAATTAGCTGGCTGCTTACGGGGGTTTGGGGGGGGCATTGCTCTTCTTGTTTCTCAGCCATGCTGGTTGGCTCATGGGAAAGCATGGTTTGGCTTCTTGATTCTCTTCCTGGCCCGCATGGCTGCCACTGGCTTGCAGGAAGTCATGGGTTGGCTTCTTCCATAACTGAATACACTTGAAAGAATATAAAAGTAACTTTTATTGGTCATGGAATTTAAAATGGCTAAGCTCAGAAGATCTAAAAAGATCTGTGAACTATGGTGGGGGTGAATACTCATCCAACATCAGCATATCCTGGCTTCATTATTCATGGAAGTTGTTATCCATGTAAACATGGATCCAGCTCTTTCAGGAAATTAAGAAGCATGACTGGACAATGTTTACTTAGACACAAGTTAATACATAAGGCATACACCTCTATTCTTTCTCATAGACTTAGCAAGGAAACTCTCAAGTATACTTTTATTAGATAATGTGTAATAAAATATTTCAATTGCTCCCACTTTACTACAAAATACAGATGATATCTGTTGTCCAAAAGACAAACAAACAAACAAACAAACAACAACAACAACAAAAAAAATACCATGGACGGAGAAGGAGACCATAATTTTCAGCAAACAGAAGTTTTAACAAATATTTTGAAACACAACCAGTTTAGAATGGACCAGAGACTGTTAAACCAAAATTAAGGGTAAATTGAAACCCCAGTAAGAAACTCATTAACAGTATCTAAATAGCTGCACATTTGGTAGGCACAGATGGCTCTTGGTTGGACTTACCAATAATCCAGACAAAGACAAGAAAAGCAGCCTTGTATATGCTATACTACTCCAAAGTTACCCCAGAAAATCTTAAAGACAGTTGCATGAAATCAGAATGTGCTTTACAGGCCAGTTATACAGGCCTATTGTACACAATAAAATCACTTTTTAAAAAAGTCACAGGTAACTAGAATTTATTTTTAGGAAACCATGCACTAACACAAGCAGTTTTCATACCTTAGCATATCACAACAGAATTCTCCAAGCAAACCACAGTGTCTCTAGCCTGTTACAGTTTCTTAATCTGAACTTTCCTGTAAGACAAACAGTTCAAGTATCTTGAACTCTAATTGGCTCATGAGAGTTAGAATGGCTTAAAACCCCAAATAATTCACATGAAGTACTAAATACAATAAAGGAAAATTGAGGCCAAGTGGCCCTGCAGGATAGACTTACTGCTGCCTTAATGAGGATTGTCTTGTCCCAAAAGTGGAATTCACTGGCCAACCTGAGTGCTCCAGCAGATGTTATAGGAGGAGATTTTCTCTGCCTCATATACATATGGTAAAGCATATGCAGATCAGGTGGCTGCCTCATAGAATCCTGGCTAAACATGTATTCAGCTTCTAGCGGTTACTGAAACCCTGCTGCCCATCCTAGAATAAAGGTGCTCATAAGAACAGAAAGATAAAAGAAACCAAAACAAACTAAAATAAATGAACACTTCAAACCAAACAAATAAGTACCTGGAAAATTTTCTATCTCTGAATCTCTTTTCACATCTATCAGTATCACAAAATGACCTTCGGGAAGTCCAAATGGTGAAGGTGGTTACCTCACCCCAAATGGCACAGTCCAGCCCCTGACAATCAGTGGTCCAAAATGACTTATTACAGATCCAAATGGCCCAAACGGTGAAGGTGCTTACTTTCCCAAGTGGCAGCCTTCAGTGACCTAAGGGAAGGTCCAAATGATGGAGAAAGTAGATCCCTGGAGTGCACTTTCAGGAGAAAATCAGGCAGAGCCTGTCAGCTCCCTCAACAACCTTTTCCCTTTTATGAACAAAAGCATTTATAGGCAGTTGATGCCATCAACAGTAAAGGAGGGAAAATTCCCAGGTGCAAAAGTGTTCCTGGGAGTCAGGGATGACGGCACATGCCTGTAATTCCAGCACTCAGGAAACTGAGGCAGGAGGATTGTTATGAGTTTGAGTCCAGCTTGGGCTACATACTGAGTTCAAGGCCAGCCTGGACTATGTAATGAGGCCCTGTCTCAAAAACAAAGAAAAACAAAATAAAACAAAACAAAACAGCATGGCCTGGAAGCTGATGGAATGTCCCTGGAATCCTGACCACGGGTTTGTTACCTGATAGGGTCTTAAGGGGTTACTGAACTGTGATAAGGCACCAAACCCACCCACCCATAGAATAGACTGAAAGTTTACTGACCCATTACAGAAAAAGATTTTTTAGGATACCTCAGTAAAAGGTTCTAGAAGGGTTTATTGGGCAGAAATTTTAGTACACACTGAAAGAAATAGAAGGACATGGGCACTCAAGACAATGGGGATGTGTTATTTTCTCAAGCTGGGAACATTTATGCTCGAAGGTGTGGAAACCCAGAAAAGACTGGTCCACTCGCCACAAGGGTACTGGCTCCTATTACAAGCATGAACCCAGTTTCTTTCTTTCTTTTTTTTTTTAAGGTGGATAATTTAAGCATTCTTTGAATTCTATCTGTTCTTTATCTTAGAATCAGGTTCCCTATTCCTTATTTTTTCCAATTAAGATAGTTTATGGACTTCCTGAAGATCTATCTCCCTATATCATATTATCTTTAATTTTCCTCTTTAATTATATTTCAGGTTTTTCTTATAAGGGAAACTGTGCAATACTGAAGCATGTATGTCTGATTTATTTCACTTAACATTATGGTCTCAGGTGCATCCATTTTCCTACAAATGACTCAAGTTTAATCTTTTTTATAGCACAGTTGTACTGCATTCTGTATAAATGCCACATTTTCTTCCTTCATTCATTTGGTGCTGAGAGGCTTCTTCCAGTATTTTTTTATTATGAATTGTGTTGTTATAAACATATGTATGCATATATAGCTATAATATGATCTCTTTTGGGAATATACCTAGAAGGAGAATAGCATGGTATAATAGACCTTGTAGACTTTATTTTTTGAGGAATCTCCATACTGATTTAATGTTAAATTTCATACATGCAGTGTCTAATAAGTGCTCTCTTTTATGCAGGTAGACCAAACATAATACACAAAACAACTACATTAAATCAAAGTGCATCTTTAGATGTATTGACCATGTTAAATGATAACAATCCTCTTCTTAGTTTTAAATTTATAACTATAGACAGGTCAGAATTTTTCTTAAGGGTTATCAATTAGTGTTCAATTTTTAATATGACGTATACTATTTTAATATGTCATAGTATTTTTAAACATCAATTAGTTATCATATCTTAATGTATCTTATAGTATTTTTTTAGTATCCTTAAATACCCTGTGTATCTTTTTCCTGTTAATACTATAGACTTGCAACCAGTAAGAGTCAGAAAGGGGAAAGAGAAAAGCTATCGATTGCAAGATGAAATCTTTGTTCAGTATTCCTCCAAATAGTTTGAGACCTTGTCTTTTACTCTTTAATTTACATTTGGAGAAAAGCCAACCATTTAAAATCCTTCATCTTAATTTGGTCCAAAGCTCATAAAATACAACCTAAAGGTGTTGTTTTGGGGACATAGAGTTACCCATAACCATCTAAGATGCCATACATGCCTTTGATATCTCCTCCATGTACTTTTGGAAGGAGAAAAAGAAAAGGTTGGGTGGAGGAGATAGGATCCTATTTAGTTTGCCAAGGCCAGGCTATGTGAACAGCTCACCTCATTCCAAGGCCACATTGCATGCACATCCTGCCCTCCCAAACCAAAGATAGGATGCATTTCACCTCATCCGGGGTCACACAGCATGTTCAGCCCACCCCAAAGCAAGGTCAGGTTGTGTGCACAGTCAGCCTAATCCCCAGGTTCACGTCAAGATTGCGGTCCATCCATTTTCTGTTCATCCATAGATCAAAAAGGGAGGAAAAGAAAGTCATACACAAGCCGAGTTTTACTACTAAAAAAAAAAAAAAATTACTCAAAAGATCTTTATATCTAGGGACCTATTGCTTACACAAGCAACATTTAGAGGGTTTAAAAAGTCTGGAGAAGCTGGGCGTGGTGGCGCACGCCTTTCATCCAAGCACTAGGGAGGCGGAGCGTTGTGAGTTCGAGGCCAGCTTGGGCTACAATGTGAGTGCAAGGCGGGCCTGAGCTACATAGTGCAAGCCTGCCTCAAAAAACTATGACTGGGAGTTTGGCTCAATGACTTAAGCGCCTGTCTGGCAGGCATGAGGTTGTGAGTTTGATCCCTGGTGCCACAAAAAGTCTGGAGATGAGTCAGGTGAGGTGGCCACACACACTGGGAGGGCTCCCTTCTTTTCCACCCACAAAGCAGCATAATAATTATTCTGAGAGCCATGAGAAGACTTCATGAGTTTTACTACTCCCACCCATCCCTCTCCATCCTCTAGCTCCCCACTTCTCCCTGATAACTATTATCGTGAATGTTGAAAGTTTTGAGTTTTCTGACAAATGAAAGCCACAGAATGAGACAGAAGCAATGAAAAGGATTGGGGTTACTTTTTAGGAGAGAGGAGATTGAAAAAAGGAAAACCAGGGGACTTTTTCTTGGTTTGAGACCACAGACTTTGCCACGATTTGAGGATAATGTCAGTTATTACTTGAATAACTACTTGAATCCACACAGTTTAGGAAATATTCACAGCCACTCAAAAAAGGGAAGCCATAGCTTTGGCAGATTGAGTTTGTGTTTTTTGGTAGAGAGGAAGAGAGAGAATATGTGTGTTAAAAGACCAGTTTAGAGGCTCTTTTTTTCTTTAATTGTTTTGGGTTCTAAAGATGTATGTGATTAAATAATTGCTTCCTTGGCAGTCACATCAAAGGCTGGTCCTCTCCACAGCATCTCAGGGCTGTTTCCCATCTCAGTTGTTTGAGAAACTTTGCTTGGGACACTGGATAGGTCTGTCCTGATATGTGACTCACTGGTAAGCAATTTGAGTTCTCTCTCACCCAGGAATGGGACATGTTAACCTGAATAAGCACCTAATGAGGTTGCTATGTGTTATAGACGATGCCTCTTTCACTTGGCCCCATTTCTGGTTAGCGGTAACTAGAGTTTCTTGTGTTCAGTGCTTTTATATGTAAGCACTCATTTTCTAGGGGCTTAGGAGTGTCTAACCGCTGGAAGAACAAAAACAAAAACAAAAACAAAAAAAAGGCTGCTGGAGTTTGTAGAGAAGAACTGAGAAAAAGGGAGAAAAAACTGAAATAAGCTACACTTCAGAGGACAAGGAGTTGGGGTAAGAAAAAATTAAAAATCTTAGGGTGGACTTACCAAGTTGTGGTCCTGATGTCTCTTTTCCTCCTGCCTGGCTCACCAAGAAAAATTATCACCAGGCAGGGTCCAAAAAGGTTACAAAAGCTGTGATAAGGAACCTAACTCATTCCACCCATATGGCTGAATCTGGGAGGTCCCCTAAAATTTTCATGTGTGTGGAAGGTTGTTGGATCATAGGGGCACTAGAGCTGACTGGCTAGGGCATTAGTAGAGGCAAGTCACCGGCGGTATGACCTAGAAGGGCACATCTACTTCCTCGGCTCCTCTTTCTCTCTCTACCTCTGACCTGCCATGGGATGGGCACCTTCTCCTCCACCCAAGCCACATTTCTGACTTGTAGCCAACTGATCATAGACTGAAATCTTGAAATAAAATGAATCCCTTCTTCTTTAATTTGTGGTGTCAGGTATTTTATACAGTGATGGGAAACTAAGACAAAGGGACAGGAAACTAAGACAAAGATCAGAGTGCATACAATATATTAAAACGTATATTGGGTCTTTTTCCTTGGTTGGCAGCAGAGAGCTCCTAAAACCCTTGGAATCTCCTGAACAATAAGAATGACTTTTGTTATTCATAATGAGCTCCTTTAGCCATTTGTGATTTTATGTTAATGAGGTAGCTTCTGAATAGTTTTATGGCACTGTCTGATTACCAGAAAAACATACAAGTTGATTAAAGTGTTAGAAATTTTAGCACGCCACCCCAGGAACAGGAAATTGAAATCAATTAATCAACCATGCCTATGAAATAAAACCTCAACTAAAAAACAGCAGCAACAACAACAACAATAGAATAATAAGGTTTGGAGATTCTCCAAATCAGGCAACATATGGAGGTGCTAGGATGGTCTGAATAGGTCTTGGAAGTTCTAAACTTCCCTTAATCTCAATACTTGACCCGTACATCTTTTCCATTCGCTTGCTTCTGAGATATATTCATTACAACAAACTGGCAAACGTAAGTGTTTTCTTGCATTCTCAAAGTTGTTTTAGTGGATTATTCAATCTAGTGTGGAGGGGTAAACTCTCTCTTCCTAATTTGACACCAAACTGGACAGAAGGACAGATAGTTTGGAGATCCAGGATTGTAACTGCCATGTGATGTAAGGAAAATCTGATGGTTAGTGTCATCCAGAATTGTACGGCACCTGGTTGCGTCCACAGAGAATAATAGAATGATTTGATGTCAAAAAGACCTCAGAGTGGAAATGATCTAGTCTCCTAGAGGCAAGACACACAGAATCAGTTTATAATCATTTTCTAAAACAGCAAAATTGTTACAGGCAACTGAGTTAGACAGAAATATTATAGGCATTCAGACAGGGATAGGCCCTCAAAGGAACCAGTACAGAGGACCAGATATCTTGTGACCTTGGAAGAGATACACACCTCTTGCTGTGGGCCAGATCTCAAGACAAAAGGCAGAACAAATGAAAGCACATCCTAAGTGTAAGCATTAGGGATTAGGGGTGAATCATCTTGAGAAGACAGGAATTACCATCCCAATCCCCTAATCCATAAGAATGCTCACTTACTACGTGACTCGCTTCCTAGTTTGTCCTTGATTTGGTGAATCTTAGCTAAACAATTAATCTTATTGGTTGACCACAGTTCTGTCCCACCTCGAGCCCATCTGCCTTGTGAGTTCCCAGTTTTCCCCATCATGGTTTTACTCTATAAAAGTCACTGGAAAAGACAGAGTCTTGGGCAACCCACTCGGGCCCCCTTCTGTCTCTCAGACAGAAGCTTTCTTTCTCTCGATAAAATATATTCTGCTCTTACCCTCCGTTGTTCCTAAAATTCATTCTTTGATTTTAGAGAACACGAACTCATGCTGGACATACAATAGGTTGGGAGTTTCATTCCCCTATATCATTTGGAGGTCTGAGATCATTTTCCTATATCATTTGGAGGTCTTACACTGAAATTGTTCCCCTATATCAAAATCTTTGAATAACAAACATCCAGGATGAAAACAGCTTCACCAACCCAGAACAGTACAGGGGAAGTTAGGAGGAAGAAATAAACTGAGACAATAGAGGATTTTACTTTCATATTTGGTCTTCAGTTTAACCTCCCTTTGTTGTTCTCATTCCAGGTCTTTACCAATTATCACAGAAAGTAAAACAACAAACTCAGATTTTATAGTTGGACTTTATACATCACAAGGACGTAAGAAAGAAGATATGCACAAACTCAGTGTGACTCCTGATAACACCTTAGTTTCTTAGTTGGTCTTGGTACACGTATGATTTACACTTACAAAAAAAATGGAATTTTCTTTAGGAATATTAAGTCATAAAGCAAACTGATTGTGGCATGTAGTGCTGACTTAGAAGTCAGCAAACTGAGAGTTATTAAAGTAAATGCTGATACTGTATTTTTTGTGGCCACAGA
The DNA here is from genome assembly GCA_004363535.1 of Dasyprocta punctata. NCBI lineage: Eukaryota > Metazoa > Chordata > Mammalia > Rodentia > Dasyproctidae > Dasyprocta > Dasyprocta punctata. The sequence continues at coordinate 22,845 of RJWM01028503.1, forward strand.
ACATTTATTTGAAGAAAATAAAATGAAAGAATCTTATATTACATGCAAGACTATGTAATTTGGACTGTTATAGATGTTGGTTTCTTCTAGAGAAAAAAGTGGAGGTTGATTCTCAAAAAGACAAAAACAATATCTAAAAGGGATATTTTTAAGGGTACAATCATTGTGCTTATTATTAATGATATAGGGGAATGAAACTCCTGACCTACTATATGTCCAGTACAAGTTCGTGTTCTCTAAACTCGCAGAATGAATTTTAGGAACAAAGGAGGGTAAGAACAGAAATATTTATTGAGAGAAAGAAAGCTTCTGTCTGAGAGAGAGACACAGAAGGCGTCCCAAGGGGGTTACCAAAGACTCTGTCTTTTCTAGTGACTTGGATAGAGTAAAACCATGATGGGGAAAACTGGGAACTTGCAAGGCAGACGGCTTTGAGGTGGGACAGAACTGTAGTTAACCAGTAAGATTAATTGTTCAGGTAAAATTGACCAAATCAGGGACAATGGGGAAGCAAGTCACGTAGTAAGTGAGCATTCTTATGGATCAGCGACTTTCTGTAGGGGATTGGGATGGTAATTCCTGGCTTCTCAAGACGATCCATACCTAATTCCTAATGCTTATACTTAGGGTGTGGTTGCATTTGTTTTGCCTTCTGTCTTGAGATCTGGCCACAGCAAGAGATGTGTGTCTCTTCCAAGGTCACAAGATATCTGGTCGTTTGTACTGGTTCCTTTGAGGGCCTAGCCCTGTCTGACTGCCTATAATATTTCTAATTAACTCAGTTGCCTGTAACATTAAGACATAAAGGCCATTAGAGAAAGTTTTCAGAAATAGAGGAGACAGTTTCATTGATAACCCCCCATCTCCTGTACCACAGTGAGACCTAAAATCTTGCTAGATAGTATTTCTGTCATAAGCCTATTCAGATAGCAGAAGATTAAATGATGCAACATGGATGGTAAAGGTTACTGATTGTTTTTTTCCATTTATTTATTTATTATTATTACTATTTTTTTTACTCTGCCCCATTCACACAATGCTCCTTGCTGTTCCTATAAAACAGGCCTGCTACTCACTCAGGATTCTACTATCTACTCTGTCCACTAGCAAACTCTGCTCCCTGAACCATGCCTCTTGCAGTTTAGCATGATTATGTGTATTACATTTTTAAGTTATTTTTGTTTTTTCTCCCATACTAGAAGATATACTACATGAAGGCAAACACTATTTTTTGTTTATAACTAAGGCTTAAACCAATGTCCCACGTATATTTGGGAGCAAAAAAAGTTAGCTAAATGAAAGCATGAATAGTATACAGCTGAAATATTTGAATTCCCTAAGATCTGATTGCAAAAAATTTTAATGAGACATGATATCTCTTTGGAGTTTTCTGTATTGCCTTTCTTCCTCACCTACACTTTCAATAAATTTCCATCCTTTCAGTCATCCTGTAGTTTTAAAAACATTAACCCATATTATGCCAAATTTAATTTGGAGACACAGATGAAAATACCCAAGTTGATCTTGGTGATGGAATTTCGCTTTCCACTGTCTAAACAGGATCTCATTGTTTTAAGTGAACTTCCTGCCCTACCCTCCCTTCATTTCCTCTTATCTTCCACATTTTAATGCGATTTTTTTCTCTGCCAGTACATTCCTAGAAGATAGGTAAAAGATTAGAAACAAACAGGAAAAGTTTAAGATTAATAAAAAAGAAGGGGAAAATATATGTTTCCCTTTGCATTTTCAATTTTTAATCCTGAGCTTCCAGTGTATTTTACTGGTACTTGCCAAAAATAAACTTACATGGCTTGCTCAATGAGCTATTTCAGGAATTTTTAATGAGATATGCTCTCTTCTGTGAATTTCACTGTGTGACTGGTGTATATAGTTTAATAACATCTTCTAAGATTCTATTTTTAAAGCAGGAGCTATTTCTTAAAAGTTTATTTCTTTTGCTATACTTTACTGTGTTCAGTTGTTCTAATTGATATGAGAGTATACTAACTATAAGAATGAATTAATTTATACTAGCTATTATACATTTATTCTAAAATATACATGCAGCACAATTTTAGGTCATTAATTACTGTTTAGTTTTTTTAATTAATATACTTTCAGTGATATTAGATGTCCCAAACTAACATAGTTCATTTAAATAATCCATGTTTCCTTGTTATTTTTGGAGAAGTAAAAAGATGGTATTTAGTTCTAATGATAGAGGACATTGACTGGGAATTCAGCTCAGTGGTGTAAGCACCTGCCTGGCAGATGCGAGGTTGTGAATTTGATTCCCCGTACCAAAAAATAAAAAGAAAGAGGGCATTACTACATTCTTTGTATAAACAGAAACCTCTGCTTAGGAAAATGTATATCATTAATCAAGAGACTTTATGATCAAATCAGGTACAGAACTACTATTGTACCACATTCTTGTATAAGCACATTGACTTACGGAGCCATGTGCTCCACTGTTGGGTAAAATTGCTTCTTATCAGTGAAAACTCACACTTGAATCAGTAAGACTACCAAAAAACTTACTTTAACAAAAGCAAACAATAATTTCCATGCACCATTTGTTTACTCACCAGCATAAAACTGAGTTCAATATCTATAATCTATAACTTTAATAAATGTTAATTTGAAAAAAAAAGCAGTGCAGAAGTATAGCTTGGGAAAACTCCATCAGTATGGTTAACTAGTAAGTAT
>RJWM01028504.1:0-25555 GCA_004363535.1 Dasyprocta punctata
GAGGATGGAGGATGGAGGATGGGGGATGGAGGATGGAGGATGGAGGCATCTTCCAGGGGGGAAGGAGTCTGCACAGGTGCCTTGGATTCCAGGTGAGGGGTAGAGAAGGTGCAAAGAAAGGCTCTAGGGTTTCCAAAGGAATAGGAATGCAGGGAGGAGTGTCTTGTGTCCCTCACACTGCTGAAGTGACACCTTAGGCCGAACTATTTCAAACAGCAGATGCCGGAAGTCCAAGAGCAGTGGTGGACTCAGCGTGTGATTTCTAGGTTCGCAAATGCTGTCTTTTCACCAGTTCTCAAGTGGCAAGGGACAAGGGAGCTCGCTCAGGCTTCTTTTATAAAAAGCACTGAATCCCACTCAATGCCTTTAAGATCCAGTCGATTCCCAAGACACTGCCTCTGAATGTTACCCTATTGGTAGGTTCCAACCTGAGAGGGATGGAGGGTCACCAACAGCCAGTCCATAGCAAAGAGCTTAGGAAATCACAAGTCATCACCCCAGGAGGGTCCAGACTTAGAGAAGTGGGGCTGGGAGGGGTCATATAGGTGGGAACTGCAGTGCTGGTGGGGAGTGGGGGGAGGTGAGGAAGAAAAGGACCTAAAGCTGAATCTGGAGTGAGCAGGGGATTTGAAGATGGCGGGGAGTATAAAGCAACTCAGTAGCTGGGCTAAGGCCAGCAGAGCCCAGCAAGTTTGGGAGTCCTTAGTACAGGGAAGGGAGGGGCATGGCAGAGGGGTGACTGGCTCCAAACACAGTGGGAAAACGAATTGGACCAATCGATCTGGTGATTGCGGTGACCTCAGCTTTGAAAGGGCTTTCAGAGAAATGGTGACATTGGATGCGGGACTGAAAAAGGAAGAGGAGTGAGTGGGAGTCAGAAAGAAAGGCAGACGTTGGGGACAGCCCCAGGGGTAGGTTTGGCTGTGCACAAAGGAAAGATGGTCAGTACTTGGACAAGGCAGTGCAACCTCATTTGTAGATGGGAGGGTTTTCAGAGCAGGCTGAAGCGTTGATGGGAAAGAACTGGGCCAAACAGACAGGCAGAGATGGAGATTTAAGTGACAGGAGAGTGGACAGACTGTGTAAAAGAGGGAGGAGGAGATGACAACTCTTCTCAGTCGTTGACAGACTAATTGGTCCTTCTTTGTGTGAGTGTTCTCAGAGAGCTTGATCTTCCTGTAAGATCCCAACATCCCATTTACAAAAGAGGAAGCAGAGGCACAGAGACAGTTTGTGGTTGTCTAAGTCTCACAGTGGGCGCCCCATAAAGGTCTTCCCTGGGGACAGCAAGGTCTGATGTTACAGATTGAGGTTTGTGTTGCTAGGACTCTGAGCCATGCGCCTTCCTCCCTACCTCCCTCGAGCTTTCCCCATCTAAACAAAAATACATAGTTTAATAAAGATGTAAAAGAAATATTTTAGTGATTCATTCAATATTCACAAAACATACCTTGAAGCTGACTATAGCCAACTGGAATCAATTGAACTATTTGTCTCGCAGATACATTTCATTGAAGAAAATGCCTCTAGATATTTGTACTAAAACATACCAAGACCAAAAACCAAAACTTCATATCAGTGTACAGGAAATTGTCCTGATAGATGGAGTAAAGGAGAATCAAAAACATTCTTTTCAAATCCTTCATACTTCATAATTGGGCCAAATACGAATTCAACATATTGCAACCAACTCCTCTCACTTCGATTTATATTTGCTCCAATAGGATGTTTTGGGTACACACACCAAGAGGTGACATGCAACAGAAGCTGGGGTCACTACAGTTAACTTGAGCATGTTGGAAACCAAGGAGAGGCTGAATATACAGCCCCATGAATCACAGAGAATCGTAGAGCCAGGCTGAACCACACATTGCAGAATAATCAATCAAGTTTGGGCAGAATAGGCACCCACAATGTCCCAATTGCCAATAGCTCATTGATGGGCAGTTTCTGTGATGTCAAAAACCTGTGTTTCTTCTCTAGAACAAGGCTGCAGTAATATCTGGTTTGGTGGCTGAAACAGAATTCTTTGATTTGCAAGTGAGGAGCTGGGCCACCAAGGTAATGTTTGCATATTTGTGAAAGAAACTGCAGGTATCCAACACAGTATGGGGAAAGATTTCAGTAATAGCTGGAGCCACTTTCTCTGTGACTTGTGGACCATGGGAATAGAAAATGAAACCATGTTTTCAGAGAAATGTTGGATTTTGAAACAAAGATTTGACCCACAGAGACAAATTATTCAATTGAAGACTTTGACCTGCACAGAAAAAAGTGTTTAATCGAGGAATCTCCTAAAGGCTTTGACCCATAGGGACATATTGTTCGATTGATCTGCCAACTCTGCTAGTCATTAAGGGCACAGAAGAATGTGATCCAGAGTCTGCCTCCAACAGCTCCAGGTCTGGTGGGAGAGAGTTGGACTCGCTGTGACAAAGTAGCGTGGCAAGTACTGTGCACTTGTGTTGAATGAGGGCTCAACCATGGTGCAGAGGAGGGAATCTCACCACAGGAAAATCTTTCAGGAGAGTCTGGCAGAGGGCCTGGAGTGGTTGAGAGGGGAGTGGTCCAGCAAAGGGAAGAGCTGCTGTAAAAAGAGCAAGAAAGGAGGGGCTGCCATGGCTCAGCTGGGCAGGAGCACAGAGAGTGAGAGGCGATAGAGAGAGAGAGGTTGGGGTATGGATACAAACAAGCTCCTGAAAAGACATAGGTGCCAAACTAAAGAGACTGAACTGGACTTGGAGGAACAGGGAAGTGAGGCAGTGATTATAAATACATAGTTCAGAAAGCTGATCTCAGCCGTGGTGGGCTCCCAGTCTTAAGTCTTAAAGTTGGTGGATCCACTGGAGCTCATCGCCGGGTGCAGAGAGTGATGCGTGCCTGGGCATCTGCACAGTGAAGAAGAAAGTCATGCACATGATGTAGAGGAAGTAGAAGCAGCAGGACTTAGTGACTAGTTAGATGTGGGACTGTCTAAGTGGAGCCTAAGTTCGTGGTGTAGGTGGAGGCTGATGCCATTCTCTGAGATGAGAAAGACTGTGTGGGATACACTTGGGGGGGATAATGGGTTCTGACTTGGGCACACTGAGTTGGCCTGCAAGCCATGCTCATGGAAAAGTCTAGGTGGCAGAGAGCAACTGATCTGAAGTTTCAGGAAGGTCTCATCTGGGCACAGCAAAGTAGAAGTTGTGGACATCCCGGAAGCCTGGGAGAGCGAGCTCCAGGGGGAAGGTGTGTGGGGTGAAGAGAGGACAGAGGTGAGAATCTTGAGACTCATTAACATCTAGGGGACCAGAGAAAGACAAAGAACCCTGAAGCCATAGAAAGGGTGGCAGGAAGCAGGAAGAGCTCCGCCGGGGGAAGGAAACACAGAACCATCATGTCAGACAGGGGAAGAAAAGGGTTCGCTGGGCTTAGCCAGAACGAGGGCCTGCTCGGTAAGGCAGAGCCAGTGACACAACGACAGCAGGATGGGCTGGAAGACTGCAGAGTAAGTGGAAAATGAGGTGATGGAAGCAAGCAGTGAGGAAAACTCAGGAAATCAGACTGAGGGGGCAACCAGGGTGGGAAGAAAGATGCCCGACACGTCCTCAGACATGACTTCCTGGTGCTTAAGGATAAATGGGGCCCAGTCGTTTTGAAATGCCCTTTCTTGGTAGACTCGGATATGACTCTCTGCCACCCCTCTACTTGGCAACTCTTATGAAAAGTCTGCCCATGTCACTGTCCACTCATCCTAATCTTTGTGTTCCGACTGTGTCCCCAAGCCACAATATCAATGACAATAGCTCATATTATTGAATGTCTACCTAGCCTCATGCTGGACACATTACATGAACTATTTCACTTAGTCGTCAAGGAAGTTATCAGGAAGGGATGTACACAGAGGGAAACTGAGGCTTGGGAAGATGGACTGGGCCATGTGGTTAATGGATTAACCCAACCTTTGAACCTGATCTATCCACCACCATTGCCTGGGTGCTGGACGGTCTGTCGTCTACCACCTCTCTCAATCCCAAGGGTTCTCAGTGCCACCCCAGCACTGGTCCCAGGGCTCACTGCTTCTGAAAATTCAGCTTTCACATTGGTCCTCGTTCCTTCCTGTCCTGCAGGCCAATCTTTGCCACAGTGAATTGTGAGCTAATAAAAACAGCTACCCTGCTTATCGTTCTTCCAGCTCCTGCCTTCTCTACCCCCATCTCCAGCACTGGGCCTGGTGCTGCCTGGTGTTCCTTATCTCCTTCCACCCTCAAAGCAACTCTGTGAAGTCACTATTCCTGTACATGTCTTACAAAGAGCTCAAGTTCAGAGCAGAAACTTGCCCAAGATCACACAGCTAGCAGATGGCAGAGCTGGGGTTCAAACCCAAGTTGGCCTGTTTATAATAACCTCCCAGATCTCTACTCTTCCCTCCATGCCATGACCACAGAGCAGCAGTTCTCAACCCTCTGGCTTCCGGACCTCTGAACATCCATCTCCCTCTGGGAATCCATTGAGTTAATCATGTATTCATCTCGTTTGGTGTTTCCTGAATGCATTTGTTAGGATCCAAGAGGTTACATGAGACGGAAAACCAACCAAACAAGCTGAAGCGATGTGAGGAATTTATTAGCTCTTACATTGATGGGGAAGATGTTTCTATAGCACACAAAACTGAAAGAAAAACTGCAGAACCAAGGCCATGAGAACCAAAATCGGAACTCAGCGTCAATAACATGCTCTCCAAATTCCTCTTCTCCCTGTTCCTTGCTTGGCTGCCTTCACAAATGGAGAAAGAGAGCTTCTTAGCAGCTCCCAGCTTTGCACTGCAGGAGTCATCCTTCTCCTAGCATCCACAACTCATCCCCAAGGAAAGAGTCAGATGGCCCTGCTTGGGTTTTGTGCCCACCCCTGGGACGAATCACTGTTGCTGAATGTTATGGTTTGGATCAAAATATCCCCAAAGTTTCATGTGTTCACAAAGGTGGGGCTTTTGGAAAGTGATTGGATCATGAGACACTCATCTTATCAATGGGTTAAACCATTCTTACACTCACAATTGAACGTGCTCTTAGGAAGTAGTGCCTGGTTGAAGGAAGTAGGTCACAGAAGAGAAACCTAAAAGCGAATATTCTTCTCCCCAGCCCCTTTTTACTCTCTGGTCTCCCCTATTCTGTGCTTTCTGGCTACCATCAGCAGCTTTCTTCCACCATACCCTTGTACCATATTTCTGCCTTGCCACCAGTCAACCATGGACTAAAGCTTCTGAAACCATGAACCAAGATAAACCTTTCTCCTTTACATTGTGTATGCCAGGTAGTTGTGTTCCAGTAATGAATACAGGACTAATATCCTGGGGACTGTGGTTCCAGGACTGGTGCTGACTGGATCACGTGCCCACTTGTGGCAATAGAGTAGGAGTGGACAGAAGTACCTATTATTCTGACAACCCACCAGGATTATGCAACAACAGGGAGGACTCTCCCCAAGGAAAAGGATGCCAAAAGTTGGATGATGGAATATAGGCCAGAGGGGTAAGATTCACTAGCTGTGAGACAGGGACAGACTCACACAGACATGGCCAGGGATATTCACAGCCTCACAAGGCCGTAAGGTTCACAGATGTGAAGCCACTGTTAAAGGCTGATAGCCACCACCATCCATGGAGCACCAGGTGTCAGGAACTGGGTCAGGATGTTTCATGTGCATTATCTCCTTTCACGCTCAGGATGACCCAAGGAAGTAGGTATTCCTATTATCCCAAGAGACAGTAGAAAGCAACCTCTTTTTTTCTTTGGCAAGATAGCCAAGAAAATCATAAAAACGTTTATGGGCTCCCTGTCCCTGCTCAGAGAGGTTAAGTGACTGGCTCAAGGTCACACAGCTAGCGCATTAAATGGACATCCTGGGAAGTGTTTGGTTGCAAGCCAAAAGAGTACTTCCATTCTTCTCTGTAGACTGAAGGATTAGAGAAGTCTGCCTGGAGGCCAGGATCAGGGGGTGTTGGGCAACCCAAGAAGAGAATTTAAGGAAAGAATATCTGGGACGGTGCCCAGGGAAGTCAGAAGAAAGAGGAGAGGTCGATCCCCAACACTCAGAGGGGCCAACCTGGGCACCCCACACCCTGTCTATTCCATCTCGCCTATGACAGCCCTTTGGAGATGTAGAGACCCCTTCTCCCGAGGCTGCCCTGACCAGCTTGACAATTCTGCCTAGGACACAGACACCAATCCCCATCTCCCTCCATACTAGTTGCCCGCCCATATACAAACATGTGAGTGGAGGTCCTGAGCACAGTTTGAGCCACACAGATAACAGAGGAAACCTCACCTCGCTTTTTCTAAGCAGTGCACTTCCCTTTAATGAGACCCGAGATCAATTAGATATTACTCTCCAAACAGGCTGTCTCCTATCTCTCCCAGGCCAAACACACAGCCCCCTTCTGGATAGAAAGAAGACAGCTCCAGACTCAAGGCTAGAAATTGGTGTTGTTTCAGGCTGAGCTGATTGTTGATGTTTGCTCTCTCTTAGCATGGCAACTTCTGCAAAGGTAGGGGGAATGTATGATTCCTTAACATCCTGAATGCCACTGAGATGTGCACGCAAACACTGTTTGGATAGCAAATGTTATGCTACGGGTATTTTGCCAGAATTCAAAATGAAGTGATTAGAGGCCTCTGAATGAGGAGGGCATCTTCCCCAACACCCTAATAAGCCACCCGGTCTTCAGTGTCCAAGCAGTCGGCCATCACCCCCGACACACCAAATCACCCCTGCTGCATTCCCAGTGCCCCAGGGCCAGTGCACACTTTCCATTCCTTCTCTCGTGGCTGCTGAGTGCAGCCTTGGACACCACAGTCCTTGCTCCCTCTGGACCCCTCCTGGGCTGCCCCTGTCTCTCAAAGCTCAGGGAGTCTCTGAGTGATTTCTCCCTGCACCCCTTCTCCATTCCTGCAGCCACCCTGCCTTTCTCCCTCAGCTCTGGCCTCTGAGCCACCCCCTAACTTGCCTGCTGCCCGTGCCCCCTGCCTCTGGTGATACACCATCCCTGACACCACAGAGGGATCTCAGAGAAGGCAAGCAGGACCAGGCTGTTGGCCCATACCACAGTTCCTGGCTGCACCAGGATAAAATCCACACTGCCAACCACGGTTCCTGATTCTCTCCTGGTCTGAGCTTGTCCTACTGCACTTCCCATGGGCAGTCAAAATGATATCTAAAAGGCGACCTCGACTTCCAACCCCCCTCCCTCCTCCACTCCTGCTCCTGCTCCTCTCCTCCCCGACACTGACAGTCACCTGGGTAACTCCTGCCTCGCTGAGATGCAGCTCAAGGGTTGCCTTCTGGGACAACTGGCCAGGCCCAGCCCTCCACTGCACCTCAGTGCCCATCCCCACTGCCACTGCTGCTAGAACTTGCCCTGTCCCTCGAGGACCACGCCCTCCCTTTGGTCCTGTTCCTCCCTGGGGACCTGTGAGCTTTCCTCCCTGGGACCCAGGACTTGGTATGGGGCTGCGTATACAGAAGGTTTGAAAAAAATGTGGAGAAAAGAAGTAAAGGCTGAAGGAGGTGATGTATCTGAAGCACACTTGTCACCTGGGTGGTTTCCAACCCAGGGTCAGGTACACAGTGGGTGCTCAGCAAAGCCTGACTGTGCTCTAGTTTCTAAATTAATCTGCTCGAAAGCAGTGTCTGGGGTGCTTTGATGGGGTCAGGGAGAGGGTCCGAATTTGAGAAACTTAGGGCAAAGGGCAGCTTGGGGTGCACTGTAGCGGGGGAAAGAGATAGGGATGTCTGGAAAGTGGAGAAGGAATTCAGTCTCCGCGCCCAGCCCCACTCGTCCTGTCCACCCGCGAGACCATGTCCCCTCTCTGGGCCGGCGAGACCCCCGGCTCTGGCGCGCTCTGCACGGGGCGCGCTGGACGGCGTGCGTGTCGCTTTAAAAGCTCCCTCCCGGCGCGGGGCCGGCCCCTTCCCCGGCAGCGCCGCGCGAGCCGAGCCGCGAGCCCGGGCCTCGCAGGGAGCAGCGCGGCGCGGGCGCCGGTGCGGGGGGCGCTGGGGGTGCGGGCGCCGGGCGAGGCCAGGTGCGCTGAGCCCGGCGCGGGGCTGGGCAGGGCGGGGCGGGGCGAGGCGCGGCCCGGGGAGGCCCGGACAGACCCGGGGCTGCGAGTGGGGAGCCCGGCCCGGCCCGGCCCGGCCCGCGCCGCCTCCCATCGCCTCCCGTTCTCTCCTCGCCTCGCCTCTTCTCAGCCGTGCCCGGGAACCGAGCCTAGCCGGGCCGAACCCGCGGATCGGGGTCCCCGCGGCCCACACAGCCCTCCCTCGGGACCTGCGGACCTCGTACCCTCCCGATCCCGCTGCGCCCCCCGGGTGCCAGGCGCAGATCTCGAGGTCCCGGGAGCGCCGAGTGCGGATCGCGCAGGGCAGAACCAGAGATCCGCCGACCTGGATCGGACCTGACCGGACCGGACCGGACCGGACCGAGCGAGCCTCGCGCCGAACCTGGGGACCCCGCGCCTTCCCAACCCTGTGACTCCGGCTCCCGGGCTAGGACCCGCCCGGCGTCGCTTCGGCCGGCCCGCGCCCGGGTCACCTGTGGCCTCGAAGCCCCAAGCCCTCAGGACCCTGAACCTGGAGGGGGTCGCTGGGGATTTTTGTAGCGCCAAGGCCCCGCCCCCTCCCGCCGCCCTGATGTCCCCGACCGCGGCGCGCAGGATACCCCTGAGGCCAGGGGCCGAAGGGTGCAGAGAGAGAAGCCCGCCCTAAGGAGCCTGGGGGCCCCCTAATCTCGCCTGGGGGCTTGGCCCCCGACTCTGCGTGGAGGGAAGTCTGGGGTCCCCGCCTTCGGTGAGTCCTGGGAAGGCGGGGCTGGGCAGGGGGTACCCGGGACTGGGACACCCGAGGGACATTTGAAGGGGGCGGGGGACCCCAACGGCCCTGGGTGAACCAGCGAGGCCGGCTTGGCTAGGAGTGGGGGTGGGGAACCCGCGACCAGGGCGCCCCAGAGGAGGCTGGGGACTTCTGCCTCTGAAGCAGGGGCTCCCCCAATCTCCTCCAAGAGGAAGGGTGCGCTGAACGCCATCTGCCTCCACCACTTCTCCCCACAAAGAAAAAATAAATAAACCTCAGCGAGGCAGGGTGCAGGGAGAAAGCGGAACTGCCTGGCGGTGCTGCAGCCTGGGAGGGCTGACGCCAGGCTCGGCTTTCTCCGCAGGGGGCTGCCCTCCTCCAACCCGGCTCACTCGCCAGAGCCCCCTCTACAGCTGGGAGACCCTGACCACCGTCCCTCTGCTGGTGTCGGTTGCATCCAGAGACCTCTGCCTTGGCGGCTGCCTCAGAGTTGCAAGGGGGTTGACTGCTGCTGCCTCCCCATCCCAAGGGCATCGCCTACCCTGACTCCCTGCAGAGTCATCCCCGTGGTCCAGGCTCCTCACTCCAAGTCCTGGAGGCCACTCCTGAGACCCGAGGCCCCTCACCCTGCCCTCCCGTGTCCTCGCCTTGACCCCTGTAGCAGACTCTGTCGCCCTCTGGGTGCTCTGTTCCCCACCCAGAGGCAGAGCAGGCGGAGCAGCAGGGGGCAGGGGCTGGGTGTGGGCCGCCCAGGGCCAGGGTGGGCTGGGGGGCCGTTAAGATGTGGAGCTCTGCCCCGCCAAGGGTGTCTCTGTGGAGGCAGACGCAGCGTGTGCCCTGCTGGGGGGAGTATGGGCAGGCCTGTGGCCACGTGGTGAAGGATGAACATTCGGGGGGCCCCGGACCTCGGGCAGCCCAGTGACGACCCCAACAGTGGTGGTGAGCGGGAGCGCATTCGACAGCGCATGAAGATGGTCATCGGGCAGCTGGAAGGCATCCTGCGGGAGCTCAAAGAGGTGGCCAAGGAGCTGCGGGAGGTGAGTGAGGGGCACCCTGTGGCCACATGGGCCTAGGCCAGCTTGGTTGGGCCTGGCCCAAACACAGACGCGTGTGTGAGTGTGCAAAACTGTGGGCATGTGTTTTCCTCTGCTGGAGACCTCCCGTCTCATTCTCCTTTATCTCAGCCTACTTGGCTAATAATCTCACCAGACCCCAGGGCTGGAGGCATCCTGGTCACAGAATTAGCCTGGGAAGTACATGGGTGACCCCACTCTGTGCTTACCACTCTGGGCTGCCAAGGTGGCCACGAAGGACCAAGTCCCAGCATGGCTTCTTAGTGGGAGATGTTCTTCTGGGACCTAAACTGACTCCTGACCCCAGCATCTGCCTTCCTTGTGACTTTAACATGACTTTACTGAGGCAGTCCCCACCGTGAGAGGCCCCTCTCAAACCTAACCCCAGAGATGATGGATACTTAGAACACTTGATCCCGTGAGAATCTATGCTGGGGTCAAAATGGGCCTAGGGAACTGCTCATGAGTGTCAGGGTTCTTTGTCCCCATTAGCAGGTACAGAGACTGCCTGTAAGAGGATACACTATGGGAGCTTGTGCACACACACACACACACACACACACGCACACCTGGGATGTTTCTGAATGTTTTCACCCTAAAGTCACTGAGAAATGCTGGGATGTGTGTGTCCCTCTCTGTCTAAGTGGAACCTGGTTTAATTACTGCTTCCCACATCGCTGGGGTAATGAGGTACACATGTCCTCAGCCCTGCCCCCCTGGGCTGTGTTCAAGCCCAAAATGCATGACCAGCGTTCTGAGCCGCTGCCCTGAATTTGCCCGCTGGGTGCCATTATACCAGCCAGGTGGGCTTTAGGCAAATTTCAACTCCTTGTAATCAGGGCCCCTGCAGAGATGGCAGGGAGAGTGATTGAGCGGGAGTTATGGGCCGGGCTCTTCCCGGCCAGCTGCACTGGGGCTGGGGAGGTAGGTGATGAGGGTACCAACTCCAGGCTGCCAACATGGCATTCCGGCCCGGACTGAGAGCCAGGAAGCAGGGTCTGTTTGGAGGGAGCTGTATTCAGAGTTGGAGGTAGCGGGTGTTGCACAGGTTCTGGATAGGACCTGTCCTAGGCCTGCCAGGAAATCCTGTGTTGGGAGGTGGAGTGATTGTGGCTTCAGGTAGACAGAGGTGGAGGTGCTTCTGCCCTGGGCTGGGCTGGCCACTGTCTGGGCTGAGCATCAGTGGCCTGTCCAATTTGGAAATCAAAGTCTAGAAGCCCCTGAGCAGCCCCTCTCCTCCAGCCTCATGGGTCCAAAGGGTGACAGCCCCCTCTGCCACCCCCATCCTATTTCAGATGCTCCATAGTTCTACTGGTCCATGGAACTGTTCAGAATCTCGATCTTAGCCAGGGGCCTGGGACCCAGGCCCCAGTAGATTCAACGAGAAGGAACCGGAGTTAGCCCTGACCCTGGAGTTAGCCTTGATATAATGCTGATCTTATTCCCAACCAGGCATCTTCCAGACACTTGCATACCCTCTTCCCCAGCATAGCCATCCAGAGCTTAAAAGGACCTTACAGGTAATCTGAACCAGCCCTGTCTCCTGAAGAAAGCACAGCCCAGAGAGGTATAGGGGCTTGTCCAAGGTCACAAAGCATACCAGGGATAGAACTCAGCTTAGAACTCAGGTGTCTGATTCTAGGGCTTCAGCAGGTTGAACTCCTGGGTATTCTTGTTTTTATTATTATTATTATTATTATTACTATTACTATTACTATTATTGGTCTTTTTGAGACAGGGTTTCACTATGTAATTCAGGCTGGCCTTGAACTCATTTTGTAATCCAGGCTGGCCCTGAAATTGCAGCAATCCTCCCACCTCAGCCTCCTGAGTGCTAGGATTACAGGTGTACACCACCACACCTGGCTTATTATTATTATTTTTCAATACTGCAGATTGAACCCATGGCCTTCCCACTGAGCTACATCCCCAGCCCTTTTTATTTTTCATTCTGACCCAGAATCTGGTTAAGTCACTAAGTTGCCCAGTCTGAGCTTGAATTTACAATCCTCCTGCCTCAGCCTCCCAGAGTGCTGGAATTACAGGCCTGTGCTACCATGCCAGCATCTCTTTGCATTTCAACAGGCACCTTCAGAAAATAATATCCTTTGCTTGGGCCATGATGCTGTAGCACTAGGGTTTATCTGCAGAGCTTTTAGGTATCCCCTCCTTCCCTGCCACACTCCCTGGCTCCCATGTGCCCCACGGCAGAACTCCACATCGCAGGCTGTGCAGCCCCAAAGCCTGAGCCAGGCCAGAGAATGATGAGTCCCCTCCCCCCACACACACACCCTGTAGGCCATGTGCCTCCACCCAAGACTTCGGTGGGTTGCTGTGGCAACCGGAGTCTACCCCGTATGCCACTGCTTGCCCGCTGCCAATGGCACCCAGCTGGGGGCTGGGGGGAGGCAAGCTGAGAGCTCCCTCATCCCCCAGGCAGGGCTGGACATGGGGCCGTGGCTAGAGGGGAGTGTGGGGGAGGCCCAGGTAGGAGATGCATGGCCAGCTTCCTGTGGGCTGGAGTCGGTCAGGGACGAGGTTACCAAGTGGGGTATGAAGCCCTGATTGGTCCTTGGAACTGGGGATCTTGGCTTATGGTCCTTCAAAGGGACTGTCAGGCCAGTCAACTGGCATTTTCCACGAGGGGCACAGGAAGGCCTAAGGTCGAGATGGCAGGCGATACTTCCCGCATCACAACCCACGCCCTGGGTGGCACCTGCCCTGTCCCCACCTGGAAGTGGCGACAAGAGCTGTAGATAAGCCCCTGGGCCACGGCCCAGGATGTTTGGAGTGGGAACAAGAGAGCAAGCGAAGAGTAAGGCTTAGCCTAGGTCCCCTCTGCCCTCGTCCTCCTGTCTGCGGCCCCCCGTTCCTGGCCACAGGCGCCACCCATCCAGGCAGACCCTCCTCGCCCTCTGAGCATCCAGCTGAAATTCATGCAAAGACGGGTTCACCAGAACATTTCCTCCCCAAGTCCCTGAGCCTCCTTGCATTGTCCCTAAAATGGGGACCATGATGACCTGCACCTCACAGTGACACTGCAAGGACTGAAGGGGGTGCAGTGTGTGGGAGGGCGCCACACGGCTCTGCTCAGGCTCTGCTCGTAGGGGATTTGAAGTTTCCTCTCCCATGTGACCTGCTCTTCCCCCAAACCCTGCTGTAGCTCTGCCCCCGGCTCCCTGGGTGACAGGAGCAAGTCCTACCCCATGGGTGGGGGTCGCTGTTAAAGGACCAAGTGAGGTAAGGAATGCAAAAGTGCTTTGAGGACTAAGACTGTGCTGCAGAGAGATGTGACCCTCAGACATTAATTAGCCCTCATTCCACCCAGGCTGCCTGAGACTCCACAATCCCAGACAATCCTAGCACGCTCCTAAGCACCTTGGAATTCCATGGATCTTAATTTAGAGGCACTGTGAAGCCCAGAGGCTAGGAGCCTGGGCCATGCCACCAGATGCCTTTGGTTCAGATCTTTGTTTTGCTCATTTGGTTGGTTGGTTTTTGTTTTTTTTTTTTTTTTTGCAACAGGGTCTCACTGTGTAGTACAGGCTGGCCTTGAACTCACAGCAATCCTCCTGCCTCAGCATCCCGAGTGCTAGGGTTACTGACAGGCACCACCATGCCCAGCTCTCATAGGGTTTGGTAACTGAACTATTATAGCAGCACTGGCCTGCTCCTCAGCAACATGGACAGCCTTGTTTTTTGGATCACACAGGTTTTTCAGGCAGGAACAGGGGGTCAGGGTCTCCTGGCTGGGGCCTGTTAGTGTCCCTGCAGTAAGCAGTCCCACCCCTACGAGGGGGATAGGGGCATAGGGCCATGGGGATAGGGCGAGAAGGGGGCCTCCTGTGAGGTGGCTTTTGAACAGAGACCTGAAGGAAATGAGGGACAAGGTCATCTGCCCCCCAGGGGCACAATGTCCCAGGCCTTGGGGAGGAAGCATGCTTGTATGTAGTGAGTCTAACCACAACTGGAGAAGACGGGCAGGAGTG
This sequence comes from Dasyprocta punctata, assembly GCA_004363535.1. NCBI lineage: Eukaryota > Metazoa > Chordata > Mammalia > Rodentia > Dasyproctidae > Dasyprocta > Dasyprocta punctata. The sequence goes on from RJWM01028504.1 coordinate 13,892, forward strand.
AGGGTCGCAGAGGGTGCAGGGAGTGGGTGCCATTGTGCCTTGCAGAGCCTGATACCAAGTCAGGGATGATGGCACACATTTGGGAGGCTGAGACAGGAGAGTTGCTGTGAGCCCAAGACCTGGAATTTGAATGTGTTCTCAGTGAGAGTCCCATGTACTCCCCAGGGATCTTCTGACTGTGTTCCTTCCTGGGGGAACCTGCCTCCCTGCCCCTCCTCCACCCCAGTTCCCCACCAGCTCAGAGCTCCCAAGGGCAGGGTTAAAGGTCCTCATCCTTAGCTGCCTGATGGCAAGCTCGTCCTCTTTGGGGCTCAAAGGTGGTTCTTGCGCCCATCACCTCCCTCCCTACATCATCCATGATTCCTGAGTAGGGCGTAATTTAAGATCGCAGTTGCTCACCTTGGCCTGAACACCCCAGGAGGATACAGGGCGAGCACAGCCTTTCCTCAGCCTCAGGTGGCAGTGGAGGGTCCCCAGCCCCTGATTGTCACAGGAAGCGGGCATCACCAAAGGCTGTTTCTAGCTGCCCAGCTGTGCGGTCCCATTGCAAGGTGCCGTGTGTGAAGGTGGCAGGGAAAACCACAGGCCTTGTGAGTGTGCGATAAATAAAGATGGCCCAGCCAGGGAGCAGCTGGAGCCAGAGAGGCTGGGGACCACAGGCCTGAGCCAAAGTGGGTCAGCTCCATCACCTGCAGCTCAGCATGCACTGCGCGGATTTCTTTCTTATTATTTTTTTTTTTTTTTGGTGACACTTCCCTTTCCTCCCTTTTCCCTTTGCCTTCTCCTCCTCCAGATAGATTCACTGATGCTCCCTGGCCAATGAGGCCAAATTGCAGGATGAGAGCCATGAATCACGGTCAGCTTGCTCCCTGGCTCCCCCACGCCACAGCCCCCCAGGAAGATAATAAACAACGTAATCACAGAATTAAAAAATAATCAGTGGTCATAAATAATGCAGGATCCACAGTTATGTAACCAGCTGCCCAGGGAGCTGGGTGAGAGGGAAGGAGGTAGCAGTTTGTTGGGAGAGGTAAGGGGTGGGGTGCTAGGGTTGGGGACCCTGGGTCCTCAGACCTAGCTGGCTGGTCTTAGGGGACACAGAAGTGCAGTCCTTGCAGAGAGGGCTCAGCCAGAGCTGCCGAAGACTCAGGCCAGGTAATGTGGGGCAGCCAGGCGAGCCCCAGGCAGAAGCAAGCAGGTGGAGGGGCCGCAGGTGGAGAGGAAGGTGGAAGGGCTGTGTTTGGGACACTCGGGGATTTGGGGGAGCAGGGAAGGCTGGACAGGAAGTTGCTGAAGGTGGGAAGATTAGGTAGGTGCAGTTCAGGAAAGAGCTAAGGTTGTGACCAGGACAGAGGTTGGGCACAGCCGGAGATCTGTCAGAGCCCTCGGCCCTGCCCTTCCGCTCTCACGCTCACTCTTGGAGCCCTTGCAGTTTTAAGGTGCCAAGCCCAGGTGTGAGCATTCAGCTCCGGTCTCATCTGAGTTCCTGCTGGGTGCTGGGCCTCAGTTTCCCACCAGCAAGCACAAGGAGACCGATGGACTCCATAAGAGTCTCCCAGGCCCTTCTGGCTTTGGGGTTCTCTGACTCTGATTTTATGCTTCCATTTCTCTCTCCATCCTCTCCCCATCTCATTCCTTCTGTGTATATAATTATTTCCCTGTGCTCCAAGACAGTCCCAAATTACATGTAGGCAAATGATTATTAAATCTCAGAGAGAAATCACAGATTTCAAGACATCCGAAGCAGTGAGGCAGGTAGCACAGAGCCTGCCCCACATCTGCCCTCCCAGCAACTGGGGCCCCTTAGTCACACAGTTCCCCCTTCTGATCTCACTTCTGTCATTCAAGTGGCTCCCCGCCCCCCATAGACAGGGCCACACTTGCCTGTGACCTCATCATAGTTGTTTGGCTTTGGGGACCATTTGGTTCTCTTCAGTCTGGAGTGAGACCCCATGAGACAAATGGTCCTGCCCGTGTGCCCTAGAAACCCCCACCAGAGTGTCATTCCTTGCACGAAGTCACTTCTGCTCTCTGGACTTGTGTTCCTGCCCCCTGTACATGGTGGCTATTGGTTGTCTATCTTGTTCTGTGAGCTCTCCCAAGAATATTGGGTCTTCAGGTCCTCGCACCTGCAGGCACTACTAGAATTCTCCTTTGCCGAAGAAATAGAAGTGCAGAGAAGTTGAGTAACTTGGCCAAGGTCACAGAGGAGGATGTCATCCCTCATCGGGCAGGATAGGGATTATTATCTGTAGCCAATTGGATTTGAACCCTGGACTCCCTCCAGACCCCCAGGAAGAGCCAGGGAGACAAGCTGGCCTCCCTTGAGCCACACAGCCCTCCTCTGCCACAGCACCCCTTGAAACAATGCCCACCAGGCCAGGGGCAGGGCCTGTCTTGGGGCTCCCTGTGCCTCAGCGCTGTGCCCTCACCCTGCTTAGATTTCCCACATCGAACCAATAGTTTTCAAGATGTGCCCTTGGAACCGAGACAGCTGAGGATCTCATGGGTTAGGCCAGAAGCCTGGCGCACAGTAGGTGCTCACAGGTGGGGAATGAGGCCGCATTTATCTCCAAGCCCCTCAGATTCCTTCCACCACCCTTCTCATGGCTCTGTGTGAAGCTCGGGAGGTTGGCAGGGCTGGGAGCCTCGTATCCACCTGGTGGTAAATGAGATTGAGGTTATGTGATTTGCCCAAAGCCTCACAGCAGTCTGCTCCCCAGATGCCCTGACTCCCCCAGTTCTTCTGCAAGTCTCAGTCACGTGATTCCTCTACTCCTGGCCTGGGCCGTGATGAGAGATGTCCCTAGTTATCATCACCCAAAGCAAACGAAGACTCCTAAATCTCAGCCAGAAGTAGAAGGAACTTTGGAGAGAAACTAGCTCACCCACGCTCCTGGTTTATAGATTGAGAAACTGAGGCCTAGAGAGGAACCAGGGCCAACCAGGTCTTCCAGAGCAGTCTTCACTCAAACCCGTGCTGCAGCTACTCCCCCAGCAGCTCACCTGTTTCCCTCCTCACCTCAGTGCGCTCTCCCACCCCTGCGGGGCGGATGACACATCCCTGGAGGGCGGTCAGCCTTGGCAAACATTTGTTGGGGATTGAGTTAGTGCATGAATGAATTGACTGCTGTGACCCAGGTACAGACAGAGGAGGCGCTGGGAGCTGGACGCTGGTCTGTGACTCGCTGAGTGTCCCTGTCACTGGTCTCTGTCGCTCTGACACCTGGACCAAGCACTCCGCTTATGTGGGTTCACATTTTTACCTGACTCTTCTCTCCCTCCTGTGCCAGGTCCTCTCCCCGGGATTCTGTCTGTCTCCCTGATTCCCTCACGCTCCTGCACCCTGATTTATATGCTCAGAGGCCCGGCAAGGGGGTGTCCCCAATAAAGGCCTGTGTGCACAACCCCACGGCCCCCAGGCACAGTTAATGAGTAACTGGAGAAGATGGATGACTTCTTTATTGCTTACCAAAAAATGCTCCCTTTATTCCTTCTCCCAGCAAGCAAGGATGCTCTCTGTGTGCCAGCATGCAGGGGCAGGAAGAGGGGACAGTGTGGGGGCTCGGGTGGTGGAGCAGAAAGGGCTGCCCCAGCCAGAACATCGCCATGCACCCAGCGCTCTGGCCCCCAAGGACTGGTGGAGGCCCACAGGGGAGTTGCTGGCCAGCTGCGGGGACTGGTCCAGGGTGCTGTAGGAAGCGTGAGCAGGGTCCTCCTCGCAGCCCCTCTGTCGCTTCCTCTCTGAGGACGGGGAGGCTGAGTAGACTTGCTGGAGTCTCTCGGCCCCTCCTTAGCAGCCCTCTGTGCATCAGAGAAAGGCCAAACCCTGATCACCGGGGCCACCCCCAGAGCAGCAGCTGTGTTTAAAAGAGGGGGTGTGTGAATGGGTGGGGGGCTGAGCTGGAAGGCAGACACCTGCCTCCCCATATCTAAGGGAGCCTAAGGAGCCATTTGCTGGGGATGGCTGGAACCAGCTCTGTTCACCCCGGTCCCATTTGGTCCCTTCAGGATGCAAACAAGCCCATGACCTCAAATGTGGTCACCAGCTGGTAAGGTAGCCAGCCAAAGGTCTGGGCGGGCAGGGCAAGGAACACTCACTGGTCTCCTCATCTCCTGTCCCCCTCCCGGCCAGGTGGTGAGCCAGATTGACAAGCTAACCTCAGACTTCGACTTTGAGCTGGAGCCGGACGATTGGACCACGGCCACCGTGAGCAGTACCTCTAGCAGCGACAAGGCGGGCGTGGGTGGCCCCTTTGACCTGGGCCACCTGGACTTCATGACGGCTGACATCCTCTCAGACAGCTGGGAGTTCTGCTCCTTCCTGGACGTGTCCACCCCATCAGACTCCGTGGACGGCCCCGAGTCATCACGGCCAGGGGCTGGCCCTGACTACCGGCTCATGAATGGTGGCACCCCCATCCCCAACGGGCCCCGAGTAGAGACCCCCGACTCCTCCAGTGAGGAGGCCTTCAGCGCTGGCCCCGTGAAAGGCCAGCTGCCCCAGCGGACCCCAGGGACGCGGGAGAGGGTTCGGTTCAGCGACAAAGTGCTCTACCATGCTCTGTGCTGTGACGACGAGGAGGGGCACATCGAGGAGGTGGAAGAGGAGGCGGGGGGCCCATCCCCTGAGCAGCCCCATGAAGGATCCCTCAAACCCTCTGCAGCCCCTTACAAGACACGGCGCTCCCCACTGACTGCTCGCCGCTCCGGTCCCACGTTGGGCCCTGAACAGACCCGACGGGTCACAAGGAACAGCAGCACCCAGACGGTGTCAGACAAGAGCACGCAGACGGTGCTGCCCTACACGGGTGCCAGACAGAAAGCCAGGGGGAAAAACTAGGGGCTGGGGACTGGGCTGGGGGGTGAACAAACACGGTCATAATAAAATTTTAAAATGCCAAGGATCTGGCATTTTACGGAGCTTTCACAGAGCTCAGCTTAGACACAGAGACACCCCACTCACTCACTTGGCCCCTGGAGGCATGGCCAGAGCTGCCTCCCTTCTCAGGGCAGAGCCCCCCAGAGAGGTGTCTGAAAGTATGTAAGGGAGATGGGGAGGAAGACCTGGCTGCTGGCCCAGCCTGGGTCCTAGAGGTGACTCATCTGTCCTAAGAGAGCAGCATCCCAGCGAGGGCATCAGGCCCTCCTCCTCCAGGGCAGACCTTGCCTGTCCTTGCCCTGGGCAAAGGTGCCTGCACCTCGCTTGCCCTGTGCATTGCTGGGTTGCCTGGGACACAGCAGCAAGGCAGGCTGATGCCTGGGCAGCCTCTGTGCCAGGCCTCTGGGCATCCACCAAGCCTGGAACCCCAGGGCTCCATCTAGGTATGACCTGCACCTCCTCACAGTGACAGTCACAATCATCACTCCTGAGTGTTTGTTTATGTGTTCATTTGAGGTACTGGAGATTGAACCCAGGGCCTTCACATTGAACGACATCCCTAGCCCTTTTTATTTTGAGGCAGTCTTGCTAAGTTGCCTGGGTTGGGCTCAAACTGTGGTCCTCCTGCCTCAGCCTCCTAGAGTCCTGGGATTACCAATTATAGTGGCATTTGATAGCATGACTTCATTTAATCTTCATGATCACCTAACAAATTGGGAATATGATTTTCCCCTTTTCAAGTGCAAAGACTGAGCTTCAGACAGGTTAAATAACCAGCCCGAGATCACCGAGCCTGTGCTCCTCTGTCCCCTGGAGCAAGTGGTTTCTAGGCTGTACCTGGCTCTGCTGTGTAGCATCTGTGTGTAATCGTGGGCTAGGCCATCTGCCTCTCTGGGCCTAAAGACAGTCCCTGGCTACTTCACTGGCAGCCACAAGGCTCCAACAGGCAATATGCAAGGAAGCCCTGGACATGTGCTACGGTCCCTGAGGCCCTGGCCCATGTGTCCAGAAGTTTCTGGGGAGAGAGACCACCACCCAGGAGGTGCCACCCAGCCCCAACAGGTGCAGGGATCCATCAGGAGACCAGCAGAGCTGGGGACTCAGTGGGATGGGATCTGTCCCCGGCCAGTGCTGGGTCAGAGCCTTACAGAGCTGACCAGGGTGAAGCCTCAGATGAGAACCAGAGGCAGACTGAGCCCCTCGTCAGCTCCAGGAAAGCCTCTGGTCTCGGTGCTTCTCAGCAGTAGGACCTTGCCTCAGAGGGTGAGGGATGAGGGCCAGGGGCTCCCAGAGGCATGGGTCAGCCTGGTCCCACCCAGGAATAGGGCCCAGCTTGCTCTGAAGATGGACATCCAGTTCTCTCTGTGTCTTGGTTTTCCTCTCCAATGTCAAGATGACTCCTTATCTTCACAACCATCAGGGAAAAGAAATCTACATTCAGATGGGCGTGGTGGTGCCCACCTGTAATCCCAGCTCTTGGGAGGCTGAGGCAGGAGAATTGCTGCAAGTTTAAGACCCTGGGGACATTGCAATGTGCCCACCCTATTGACCTGTCCTGGAGTGGCCAGGGTCTACACAGTGAGACCCTGTTTTAAAAATTAAAAAAAGGAAACAATGAAGTAAATACAGAAAAAAAGACAGACCTACATTCCCAATTCATAGAGGACAAAAACTGAGGGCTTGAGCCAGGAGTCTCTGAGAGAACCCAAGGTAGGGACTCGCCCCCTCCCCAGAGACCCCACAGCTCACCCTGGCTCTGTGTGACTGCGTGCGGTCACGGGCAGCACCTTGTCACTTGTACCCAGTGGGGTGGTGGTTTGAGCACGTCGAGGACTCGGGAGGGAGCGCATTTGGAAATAGATACAGGTTCGCTTTGGGGAAGGGTCTGAGAGTCCTTGGCTATGAGAGCCCCATGGCGTCCCTAGGATTTGAAAGAGGATGTGATCACAAGTTAAGTGAATTTGCTCATGCCCATTTTCCAGAGGAGGAAACTGAGGTTCTGAGACATTGAGGAACCTGCTGAAGACCACACACCACACAGGATGAGTCACAGAACCAGAACTTGGCCTCCAACTTGAGGACTTAGCCTGCAAATGGCTACAGTCAAAATGCATGACAGAACCAGGGCTCCGGTGTCTGGGGGTAGAGTTGGGTGGCCAGAGGGCCGGTAGGTATGGGGAGCACGTTGGGAGGAGGAAGTCTGCACACACAGCTTAGTCCTTGGACAACTCGGCTGCCATCAGCCTGAATATCACAACCCCTGACACAAGCCTGGCACCAGATAGGTCGTGAGTGCAGTGAATGCCTGTTGAATGAATGTATGAACCCCATTCACAGTGGGGACATCTATGCGCATTCGTGCTTCTGCCTTTATTGAGGACCTCCTGTGTGTCAGGTCTGGAGTTGCTTGCCCACATCCACCGACTCCTGTCCCCTGTGAGGGGCTGGATGGTATGGCTGGGGGTTGAGCAAAGTAAGAACAGAAGGGTCTGGGGTTTCAGCATGGAAAAGCCAGGGGCAGCCTGGGAAAGGAGCCAGGAGCACGAGGCGGAGGAGCAGAGGGGCAAATTGGCCACTCCAGGACAGGTCAATGGGCTGGGCACACTGCAACGTCCCCAGGGCCTGAGATAAGGAAACCTTACAGAAAGGGACAGGCGACACGGTGCACAGGAGTATTCTGATGCTTCCAAGGGGCGGGAAGGGGGACACGATGCCCAGAGACCCAGCACCATCCTGATCCTCAGAGACACAGCCAGGCCGTGCCGACAGGAGGGGAGAGAGTGGGGAGGATGGGGACTCCAGAGGCTCTAGGCCCGGCCTGCATCTCTGTCCAGTTGCCACCTCTGCCCACTCCTCCACTAGGACCTACGCTGACGTTCACTGACAACTTGGTGTATGGTGGGCTCTTTGCCTCATCTTTTAATCAACACTCAATGACAGATTCAGTTGGGCCCAGCCCAGAATAGGTTGCTCGATAATTATTTACTGAGTAAATGGATTAACCGCAGTTGTCATTTTACAGGTCAGAGGAGGCAACTAATGAACAAGTGAAGACCTTGCTCCAAGTTGACAGAGTGAGGGACTTGGCCTTGCTATTATTTACACTGCGCATGAGAGCTCGTGTTTGCGGGACACTTGCCTTGTGACTGTTGGGAAAGTCACATAAGTTGCACCAGGTCCAAGGCCTGCCTTCCTCCTTTTGGATTGTGAGACCCCTAGGACGTTTCCCTTGGTTCCCTGGGGGCCTGGGACATGGATCAGGTGACTGCCCGAAATGCAACTCCAGGCCCAGTGTCCTTTCCCTTCCTCCTGTCTCTGGCAAAACCTGCCCACTGTCTGATAAATGTTCAGGCATGATCTGGGGTACCTGGCTCCCAGGATGTAGGAGTGGTGGCTTGGGCATCCACGAACAACTTCCAGGAAGAGGAGGAGGAGGCAGTGTTTGAAGTGGACCTTCCTTTGGAATGGGGCAAGAGAATGGTGGGCACTAGGGCTGGTGAGAATCGAAAACAATCTGGCTGGGGGTGGCCCCTGGTGGATGGGGGAGAAGGGCCTTGATAAGCCACAGAGCTCACTTTAGAACAGCATGGGAAAGCCAAGGGATACTTCAGTAAGGGACTTCAGAGTCCCTCATCACTGCACGCAGGTGCCCTGTCCAGTCTGGGGCTCAGAGCACAGGTTTAAGGTAAGCCGGGAGAGAAGGTTTAAGAGATTTTCCTGGAAGGGACCCATTGGATGAATCGGTTTGAATAGCAGGTAATTAGTACCTAAGAACATGGATCTGCTGAAGCCCTTGAAAATAATTTGATCCTGCAAGTAGGTTAAGCAGTTGTCCTACAAAGCGTTCCCAACCTTCCTTTCCCCCCTGGGCCAGTGAGCCGGGACACTGGGGCTACATCACCCCGGTACACGTGAGCCAGCTGGGATTCTGATGTGACCTGATTCTGCCCACCTGCCTGCCCTGAGTGGCTGTCATCACCACCATCTACCTCTCCTCCTTCACCTGTCCCCAGCCAAGGAGACTCCAGAGCCTCAGCAGGTGACCTCAGACTGGCACTGCCCGGGGCCCAGGCTCCATGCTGATCAGATGTGACTCCCTGCCAGCAGCATTCAAGCTCACACACCTGCCTGCAGCTGTGCTCCCCGCTCGGTTCCTGCTGCGACACGCAGAGGTCAGAAGCGTCCCCACACTGGTGTCCTCCCTACCACCTGAGAGGCAGCACAAAACCCAGCCTCCAGGGGCCACCCCCCCATCCTCCACACTGGAGAAAGCAGGACTGGGCAGGGGGACATTCACTACCAGGAACAGCTTTGCAGGAACTGTGGAAAGAGGCCTGAGGACCCTGATCCTTGTGAGGCACCCTTAACTCACTCATCCTAGAATTTTGCCTGTGCCCAGCGTCAGATTGATTGTGAGAGGCAGCCCAAAGGCAGTGGCCGTATCTCAGCCCACAGTGTGTGGTGGGGGCAGGGGGAGAGGAGGCTCACTCACAGGGTTCCAGGATTCCAGGGAGCATTCCAGAACCCTGGTACCCACTTAGCTGGCAATCTGAGTGCCATCTCTCTCCCTGCCCTGCTCCCCAACACTGATCATTCTTGTGGGGTCAGTGCTGGAAAGAGACATATTTGCCTGCAAGACTTGGGATGGAGGGTTAAATGCCCCAGTGATCACCCAGTGAAGGTGGGTGGGTTCCAGGAGTAATGAGCCCAGTGTACATGAGGTAAGGATGGTGGCCCAAGATCCCAGAGGCACTCATGGAAGCACATGAGGTGCCTGGGTATAGGTCAGCCCAGCTTGGGAACCCCCAAACAGCTGTAGGATGTTCCCAGGGATGCTCAGTTGTAGCAGGAGGTCAAGAAGGACCTCACTCCAGGCCTGGTGTAGGTAAAGGAGAGACTTTTTCAGGGTGGGCCTCAGGTGTTGAGTCCAGTTGTGGCAGTTAGGAGAAGGTAGCAACTTGGTTGCCTTTGGGATTGTGGTGGATTGACAACTGGTGGTCATCTTGTAATAACCAGGACTGAATCAGCATGGTGCTGGATGTGGGTGGCCCACCTGAGGATTTCTGCCAACATAAAAAGGAGAACTGGAGAAGAAGTAGTGTTGTTGGTTCTTGTGGTTGTTGTTGGTTCCCCTGTTGCTGTGAGTTCTCCTGGAGGAGCTTGTTGAGCTTCTTTCCTGATATGAACTTGGCTGCTCTCATTGTCAGTGGAGCTCAGGACCTTGCTGTTGCTGAAAATGGCTGTGGTTCACTTTGGGGGAGCCCTGGTCCTTACTTTGAGTGTCACTTCCTGGCTCCGGAGGGGACAGTGGTGTGCTGTTCAATCTCCTGGAGAAGCTAGTCGTGCTGGTTTCGTGATATGAACTCAGCTGTTCTCATCATCAAGGAGCTTGAGACCTTGTTGTCACTGAGGGTGGCTTCTGTATTTTTTAGGGGAGCCCTGGTCCTTACTTGGAGCATTGCTTCCTGACTCCAGTGCAGAACCCACAGTCTACTGGCACAGATCCTTCATCCCACTGGCACAGACTTTCTGGCTTCTTCCACCACTGACCCTTGGGCCTTTTCAGAGCAGATCCATAAGACGAATTTACATGAGACATTGTCATGGGCTTTAGGCCTCCAGCTGGACTCATGCAGTATGCTGCCATGGGATCTGGGCCCTCAACTTGATTTTCTAGAGGTCTTTATTGTGTGGACTGTGGATTTCAAGTACTTTTGGAGGCTGGGAGCAGCATCCTTGCCAAGGTCCTCCTGCTCCAGGTAGGGTGGGGTCTGAACACTCCTCCAAAACAGAGACCCACTTCTTCAGGTCCAGCTGACCCTATTCACTCTCTGATTCCCTGGGAATTTCTCTTCCTTTCATCCAGTGGTTGAGAATTGCTGGCCTATCCATCTGTTTTTGCTTCTCACGTTATTCAAAAAAATATTTAAATAAAAATGTGGATTTTAGATTTCTTAGAAAAAATTCAGTCAATGTGATGACATTGGACATATTCCCACAAGAACCTACCTATTGATTCATCCTCTGACTTAGCAGCTTCAATCACAGGAGTGGTGGACCTACCTTACCTCTATGGTCTAGATCTAAAATATCTGCCAAAAATCTCATGTGATTGTCTCATGGAGCTCTGTACTCATCAATGGATTGGACCATTGATGAGTTCAGCAGTAGAAGGTGCTGTTTGGAGGTGGGGCCTGACTGAAAGGTAAAGATCCCTGGGAACAATTTTGTCCCAGGCTCTGCCCTTTCTCTCTCTCTCTCTCTCCCTCTCTCTATCTCTCTCTCTCTCTCTCTGTCTCTGTCTCTCTCTGCTTTCTGCCTGTCATGGTTTGAGCAGCTTTTCTCACCATTTCTGCCTTGAAGCCAGTCAACTATGGATGGGACCCACTAAAATCGTGAGCCAAAATTAACCTCTCCTTTCAGTTGCCAGTGCTGGGTATTTTGTCCCAGCAACAGGAAAGTGACTGATATATAGTGCCTCAAATTCATCCTTCATCATGACATCCTTTCCTTTCTGCCCCTGCAGTATCTTAAGCATACTTACAGTTTACCCTCCCTGCTGCACTGAGGTTTAAACACACACACACACACACACACACACACACACACACACACACTGCTATCTTCCCTAATGAACTGAAACCCTTGAGGGCAGGAATCATTGATGTGCTTCCAGAAGCCAGTTGGCCTGGCATGTGGCAGGTGTTCAGTGAATGTGCCTTGAGTTAACATCCTTCCCGCTGCCACTCCCAGCCTCTATTGCACTTCTCTGCCCTCGGGGT
>RJWM01028505.1:0-25315 GCA_004363535.1 Dasyprocta punctata
AGTAACTACTTTGAAAAATTATATTCCAAAAAATTATCAAATTTTGAAGAAATGGACAAATTCCTAGATGCATACAAACTATCAAAACTAACCCAAAAACATGTAAATATGCTTAACAATCCACTAACAAGAAATGAAATTGACATAGTAATAAAGCATGTACAAAAAGAAACAAAAATCCAGGACCTGATGAATTTATCACTGAATTATACAAAACCTTTAAAGATGTTATATCACGAACACTCTACAAGCTCTTCAATAAATTGAAAGGGATGGAGGATACCCAAATTCATTTAAGAAAGCCAGTATCAACCTGATCCCAAAACCAGGTATAGACTCAACTAAAAAAGAAACCTATAGGCCAGTCTCCTTAATGAACACAGATGCAAAAATCCTTGATAAGGTACTAGCAAGTAGAATGCAGCATATCATCAATAAGACCATACATCATGATAAAGTAGGTTTCATCCCAAAGATACAAGAGTTCAACATATGTCAATCAATAAATGTAATAAAACACATAAACATAAGCAAAGTCAAAAACCATACAATCATATCAATAGATGCAGAAAAGGATTACCACAAAATCCAACACCCTTTCATGAATAAAACCCTAAAGAAAATAGGTATATAAAGACCAAGTGTAAATATGATTTAAAAAAAAAACCTATTCATGTAAAATCAACAGCCAGCATCATGCTAAATGGGTAAAAACTAAAAGCATTCCTCCTAAAATCAGGAACAAGACAAGGATATCCATATCACCACTTATATTTAACATATTACTTGAAATATTAGCCAGAGCAATTAGGCAAGAGAAAGAAATAAAACAGATACATATATGAAAGGAAGAACTCAAATTATCATTATTTGCAGATGACATGATACTTTACATAAAGATCCAAAGAACTCCATCAAGAAACTCAGAATAACCAGCTTCTGTAGTGTAGCATGATACAAGATCAACATGCAAAAATCATTAGCATTTGTGTACACCAAGAATGAACTTGAGAAGAAAATTATGAAAATAATACCATTCACAGTAGCTTCTAAAAAAGTGAAATACCTAGGAATTAACCTACCCAAGAAAGTGAAAGACCCCTACAAAAAACTATGTATAGTTTTCTGGAAAAAAAAAAACAGATTGAAGAGAAAATCAGAAAATGGAAAGATGTCCCTGGTCCTGGATAGGCAGAGCAAATAGAGTCAAAATGGCCATACTACCAAAACTGTTCTACAGACTCAATGGAGTCTCACTCAAAATATCAACAGCATACTTTACAGAATGTTATGGTTTGTGTCTAGATGTCCCCCCAAAGTCTCATGCAGTCATGGAGGGTGGGTGTTCCAGAGGTAGCTGAATCTAGAGTTGGTGACTGATTCATGGTCCAGTGCTGGGATTAAGGATGTGAGTGCCATAGCCTGCATACAATATAAGGGAAAGAAAGAGACTTGCCCCTCCTACTTCACTCTGACATGTTCCTCTTTCTGTCTTCCATTGTCATGAACAGTTGTTCCTCGGCTATGTGCCACCCTGTCCTGGACCCAGTCAATTATAGACTGAAACCTCCACAAACTGTGAGCTAAATAAACCTTTCCTGCTTTAACTTTGGGTGTTGGGTATTTTGTCCCAGTAACAAGAAAAGGAACTAAGATGGAATTTGGTACCAAGAAGTGGGGTCACTACTGTGACATTACCTGGCTACATGATTCAGAAGCCTTTGGAAGGTGAAGAGTTAGGAAAGATTCAGAGATGCTGGCTGAAAAAGTAGAGCTTGAATTCCTTAGGCTGTACAGCATGGGAAATTCTGATCAGAGCTCAGAAGACCAGAAGGCTGACAGAAATCCTGCCAGTAAAGACCAGGTTGAGAAGGTTCCCACTGGGAAGGTCTGCATTGGTTGTTAGACTCCAGATGATGTGTGTTATAGTTTGGCAGAAAGTTTGCCTGCATTTTGCATCTGTTCAGAGACTTTAACTTTAGACTGAGATTAAGGACAGCAGACCAATTAACCTTGTAGAAGAAATTTCAAGGCAGCCTAATGTTGAGGTGGGGGTTGGCCAAATCCATGTTGAGAATCAAGAACAAAGAGCCTAGCAGGATGATTTAAACTGTTATGAGTTTAGCCAGAAAGGAAGTTTCAATAAAGCTGTGGACTGCAAAGAAGACAGCAGAAGAGATCTTGATTGCTGAGAAGGAACAGGAGAATACAAAACATAGCCTGAGAGTATCATAAGAAGCAGCAGGATGCCACCCTTTGCAGTCTCAAAATTGGAAAAGTGAAAGATTTGCTTCGGGAAGAAAGTCATGAAGCACCATGTTCCAAAATGATGGCAGCCTAGACAATTTGTTCATCAGGATTGGATTCAGAGCGCCCAGATATCCAGGGCACAGTCAAGAGTGCTGGGTATGAGTACCACACCCATCTTCGGGTGGACGGCCTGCATACAAAATAAGGGACATAAAAAGCCTGTTCCACCTCCTTCCCTCTTTCACTTGTTGCTTTTGCTATCTTCTGCTGCCATGAACAGTTGCTCCTCTGCCATGTGCCAACCTGCTTTGGATCCAGCCAATCATGCACTGAAACCTCCACAAACTGTGAGCTAAATAAACCTTTACTGCTTTAACTTTGAGTATTCTGTCTCAGCAATGAGAAAAGTAACTAAGACACAGAACTAGAGAAAGCAATCCTAAAATTCATACAAAATCAGAAAACATCCAGAATAGTAAAAGCAAATTTGAGCAACAATGTAGAGAATGGAATAAAAACTTGCCAACCACTCCTCTGACTGAGGACTAATATTTAGAATATACAAAGAACTCAAAAAATAAACCCACCTGAAATTAAAGACTGAGTCAAGAAATGGGCAAGAGAAATGAACAGACACTTCACAGAAGATGAAATATAAATTGTCACCTCTGGCCATTAAAGAAATGCAAATTAAAACAAAGCTATCATTCGATCTTACTCTGGAAAGAATGATAATCATTAAGAAATCAAATAATAACAAATACTGGCATGGTTATAGTGAAAAAGAAAACCTCTCTCATTGTTGGTAGAACTGTAAACTAGTGCAAATATTATGGGAATCAGTATGAAGATTTCACAAAGAGCTGAAATTGGAAATTCCATATGACCCTGCTATCTTCCTTTTAAGTATATTCCCCAAAGAGCTTAAGACATCATAGTGTAGCAACACATGCACACCAACATTTATAGTGCAACAGTTTGTAATAATTAAATCCTAGAAGCAGCCTGCACACCCATCAACAGATGACTAGATAAAGAAAATGTGACATATATATATATGTATATATATATGAATACTACTTAGTTATAAAGAATGAAATATTTGAGACATAAGTAGGAAAATGGATTCACCTGAAAAATATAATGTTGAGTGAAATAAATGAGACGCACAACAAGATACCACATGGTATCTCCTGAGTAAGGCAAAGTACAAAGCAAAGAGAATAATAAGGATGGATAGAAGGGGACACAGGGATAGGTCTGTAGTAATAGGGAACTAGTCCAAGGAAACAAGAGAAAAAGTCCAATAAAGATATTCCATGTACAGGAGCCTAACGACCTCAACGAATGTAAACATTATAAGCCAAAACATGGGCTAAGATTAATTATATCAACAAGAATGAAGTCAAGTGTGATGGTGTACACCTGTAATCCCAGTACTCACGAGGCTAAGACAGGAGAATTGCTGTGTCTTTGAGGCCAGCCTGGGCTACAAGTAGTGAGTTGAAGGCCAGCCTGAACTGCACAGTGAAACTGTCTCAAAAAGAGGTAAAAAAAAAGAATGAATATCAGGATAAAGAAATTAGAGGATGAGAGAGGGAAGCAGTAAGGAAGGATAAAGGGATTAAAAGAAAGAAATGACCCATTCTCAAAGATGGCTGCAAACTGCATGTACTGCAAACATGCACTAATAAAGTTTTAAAATGTTTAAAGCCAGGCATTGTGGCTCATACCTGTAATCCCAATACTTGGAAGGTTGAGGTAGAAGGATTGCCATGAGCTTGAGGTCAATCTGGGCTACATAGCAAGTTCAAGGTCAGTCTAAACTACATAGCAAGATCCTGCCTCAAAAAAAAGTTAAAAAAAAAACTAGTTGGGCATGCATGCCTGTAATCCTAGCACTTGGGAGGCTGAGGCAGGAGGATCACAATGAATTTCATGCAAGCCTAGACAACACAATGAGTACAAGAGCAGCCTGAGCTAAATAGAGAAACCCTGTCTCAAAACAAACGAACAAACAAACACGACCAGTAACATATCTTAGGCTAAATGTTGTCAAAGAAGTATAACAGACTTGAAGAAAATGTTTAAAACTAAGCAAAATTTGTACTGCAAACATGTAACAATAAAATTTTAAATAGCAAAAATAAAATTAGTATGGAAATAATACATAACAATATTATAATACATATATTATAACAAAATATATATGCTAAAATTTTTTAATTCATAAAATTTTCTAAATTGAATTTATAAAAACAAACAATGATATAAAACTTGAGATATACAAGAAAGGAAGAACAAGATAAAGCACAACTTAATGAGGGTTCACAGGTATTCATTATATTATTAAAATAACAATAATAGGTCCACATGTAGACTGATAATAATACACATGAAAGAACATGATTAATACAAATATGTACAGCTGACGTCTTTTACAAAAAAGAAAAACCAAGTGACTCCATACTTAAAAAGTTTTCTAATGTATGTTCAAATGGTAGGATCTAACTGATCCATAAAAAGGTATTTTGTCCTAGGCCATATTAAACAAAGACACATGATCTTATTAATATGTATTCACACCCAAATAAAACATAGCTCTTTAGAAAGTCAGTTCGCAGAACATCACTAACCACAAGGAAAGAGTATGAAAAGAGAAAATGATCTAGAAATCTATTACAATAAACAATCAAATTCTGAAATAAGTATTTCCAAACAAAATTTAATAGCTTTCCTCATTCTCTGCAGAAATCTTTTTCTCAATGTACTTCAAATCTATGGATCTTATAATTATGGAAACATTCACACTGTATGAAAACACATTTAACATCTCCTCATCACCCATTTTTAACTTTGCAGAAAGAAGGTGCTTTTGAGGAGCATTAAAATGATGAAACTTACAAGTAATAAATCTAGAGATATCTTGAATGTTTCTGGAAGTGAAAACTATAATCCCTGTTTTTATAAATAAAAATCTGTCTTTAAGCTTGGATTAGCCTTTATTAAGCTTTTAATTCTTTTTTTTATTTTATAATAAAAAAGAATGTATAGAACATTAGAAAAACATCAGCAAGAAACACAAATGCTATGAATGCTACATTATTTTCAAAAGAACAATTCACAGTAAATCTGAAAATGACCCTGTGAAAACTACTTTTTACTCAAAATTATTTAACTGTCTTAACTAATTTTTTATATACATACATAGATTTTCTTACAGTTTGTCACAGAAGTGCAACAATACAATGGTTACATATGTGTGACTTCTTTAGTTCACTGATTGGTATATTTTCAAGGCACATTCATTTAAGTGTGAAAATGTCTAGTTTGTCAGTCTTTATAGTTGAGTAGGATTCCATTATATAGAAATACCACATCTTTTTTGTCCATTCCTCAGTCGAGAGGCATTTAGGTTGTTTCCAAGATCTGGTTTTACAAACTGTGCAGCTATAAACATAGGTGCATATATATCACTGTAGTGTGATGTTTTTAGTTCTTTGGGGAAGATATAAGCTGTTAATTCTGATAAGGGTAACAAACATCTATAAAAAACTACAGACGATTCCCATCACCACGTTCAGCAGTCAGTGTCTGGGAAGCACACAGACACTGCCTGGGACCCTGCCTGCAGGTGGGAGGGAGGGGAGCTGAGCCCTGCAGCATGTGGTCAGTGCTCCCCTCCTCGGTCGCCAACACTGGCTCAAGGAAGGGTGGAGCTGAAGCACCGTGGCACTGCACAAGGGCAGCTGGTGAGTACTATGCTGGCAGAGTGACTCCTGCAAACATAAAAGTCAGTCTGGTTTTCGTTATTTCACCCCACAGTGTTCAAGAGAGCAGCAGTGCTGGCAGGAAAGTTTGTGATACAGGTAAAAATAACCATAATAATCAACTGATATGATAATAAGTTTCATTTAATGTCTATAACAACTTTCCAAGAACCAGACTTAAGAGAGTTTCAGTGGCTTGTTCAAAGTCTGTCAGTTAGTAAGATAGCTCAGATCCAAACCCTGCTTTGTGTGAACTCATCAGTCAGAGGATACTAGAATCTACTTGCCAATAAATTGATGGTATAATCTTCTCACAATAAAGCCAACTTTGTTCTCCTTCACTGCCATGCACACATGTCAGGGTGTGGGGAGGACTGGGGAATGAATACAGGGCATTTACACTGAGTTACAGCTTGGAGTCCATAAAAAAAGGAGTATTTAAATTTTATTTATTTTGAGACACAGTCTAAGTTGCTAAATTGTCCAGGCTGGGCTCAAACATGATTTTCCTGCCTCAGCCTCCCAGAGTTTTGGGATTATATGTATGACACCAACTAGCCTGGCTGCCTTCACTCTTTACTATAGCATTTGTATAATCAAAATACTCTTTCTGGGCCAGCAGACTTCTCAATAAATTTATGTTGTTTGTCATGAGGCAAGAAGAAAACCACTTGAATATCCTTTGCTGAAGAAAGTATTGTTGACAGGTCAAAAAAAAGTCACTTTTTAAAGTCATGAAAAATGTATTCTAAGCATGAAAAAAATCATTAATAAATTTTAAATATATAATTGGAAACAACTGAATAAAATGCTACTAATTCTCTTCCTTATGGCAGGGTTAGAGGTCAAGGTCAACAAATGATGTCCAACCTAGCATCACATGCATATTTTTCTAAATAAATTACTGAAAGACAGTCACAGTCATTTGTTTTGGTACTGTCTATGGCTGTTCTGGTGCTACAACGTCAGAGTAGAGAATCTGTGGTACAGACTGTTTGGTCCACAAGTCAGAAATAAGTACTCTCTGGCCTTTCATAGAGAGAAGTTTGTTGACTACTGCACTAGACAATCCAAAGGTATGGTTTTACATAAAATGTGTAATTATCCCCGTGTCTGTAATAAAGAATTTCTGTCCATTGGTATCATAAAAAAGGCAGGAACTTTGTTTTTACCTTGAAGGTTTTCCTTCTGCAATAAAGAGCTGAGTTGGTTCATACAGTTGAAGACGAGAATGGATTCCACAGATGCTCTGTAGCGCCCAGAATGCTCAGTGCTCACATTCAGCCCCAGGCTTTGAACTCCAGGTCCAGTCTCC
This sequence comes from Dasyprocta punctata, assembly GCA_004363535.1. Lineage (NCBI taxonomy): Eukaryota > Metazoa > Chordata > Mammalia > Rodentia > Dasyproctidae > Dasyprocta > Dasyprocta punctata. Next base: position 7,336 of record RJWM01028505.1, read on the forward strand.
AGACCTTCTAGCAGCGGGAGCTCATGAGGAAGGTAACTGGTGACTATACTGTGAAGAGTTGGCTCCATGGAATCTGGATCTAATAACCAGCATGCCGTCTGAATGGGATAGCAATCAAAATATTTTCTTGATGTTTTCTAAGACCTTGGGGAAAAATTCATTTATATCACTCATTTTTACTTAACACTTATTCAATGGTCTTCCGAGGAAAGGAGAAGGAAAGCATAATAATAACAGGACACTGGTACCAACAGCAGTAGTGGACTTCACTTGTCCATCACTGAAATGCTTCTGGATAGCCCACTTCTGAAAGCTTAAAAACTAAGTGACTCCAACTAAAACCATGTGTCTGAGAATAAAGATGAGGTGTAGGCTGATTTGGCCTAGCAACTATAATAAAGATGGGCATTTTGGGTTTTAGGTTTACATAGCTCTTTCAACAGCAGAAGTGAAGCATAAATGTTTTACCATTAAAGTTCATATCCAGGTTTAAAGAAGGTCTCTGTATTTTCTCTTCAGTATAGGAGTCTGTCATGAGGACCATCCAATTGGTCACCTGATTGCTATTTTTAGCTTCCCCATGAAACTAAGAGATCTGTAGCTTCTAACACTAGATATAACAGACCATGAACTAGATTTGCAATGCAGAAATCTAAGATTTGCTAATACTACTGAAAATTACTATATGACTCAATTACTTCTTTTGTAGGCTAATTATGAAGTGTCACATGGTGTTTTAAATGAGAGTCTGATACGAAAGTCGGCTAATTATAAAAATGAGATTTTAAAAATAAATAATCTTATACCAAAAGTGTGATGATTAAAACCAAATATTATATATTTCAAATAGTTTGAAAAGAAGATGCTATATAAATCTAGGATGCTACTATAGTTTTAATGAGAGGCTCATATAGAAATTCTTGTTTTAGACTCCAAAATTAAGTGATAATCTTTTATATCTAGAAGTCAGTTTAAAAGCTTTGTGAAAGAAAGAAAAAGAAAGAACAGAACAGAACAAAAAAGAAGAGAAAAAAAAAACTGTGGCTAAGCATGTTGCCTAGCCTACATAAGACCCTAGGATGAGGCATAATCTCCAGTACCACATGAAAGAAAAGAAAAGGAAAAAATAAAAAAGAAACTAAAAGATCATGATATTGACTATACAGTATTGGTAACAACTATCAAATTGTAATTTTTCAATTCTAAATTAATACTCTATATTTCTAATATTTCCATTGTCAAAAGATGGAGAAAATGTATCTTTAAAGATTATATTATAAAGAAATGTCTCCTGAAATGCATTACAGAGTTAAATGTATATTACATAACATGTTACTTCTATCTTTATTAACTCAGAGTTAAGACTATGAAGAGTGTTATCATACTTTACTGTGACATAGGAACATTCTCAGCAGCTAGTATCATAATGTGCCTCTGTGTCCCCTAATATAACCCTTTTGACATCTTGTAATCATGCACCTTTCCTATTTTCTGCTTCCATTCTCATAGATATTTGGAAAATCCTAGCATAGACCTAAGTTGAATGACTCTCATTTCACTTCTAATTTAGTATGAGATAAAAAATTACAATTTATGACCAAAATTGATTTTTAAAAAGTTTGACGAAAGACATGAACCTTAGGGCTTCGAATTTGTGACAACTCTGTTTTTATCTACACAGAGATATGCGGTGCATAATATTGCATTCTGGGTGGATGAGATTACTGGATAAGGCATGACTTCTCTAAATGATTTAAATTGCATTATTTAAGCTAAATAAATACCAAGTAACTTAAGAATTAACCTAAAGCCTAACACTGTTTAAGTTTATAAAAATTAAGCCAAACATAGAACCTTAGGGTCTTCATAACTTTGCTCCAGGGAGATGCCACAAGACTGAAGAAGAATTTTATAGCTCTGGATGAAATCATAGATGATAACAGAACGGTCCTTATCAGATTCCTTTTGCAAGCAGGATCGAAGGTGCCACATCCTTTCTCTCACAGTCAGGGCTGGATCCAGAGAAGGTGGGGCCAAACTGGCACTAATTTCTTGGGACAAAAAAAAAGTCTTAATGCAAAAATTACATAATTCATTTGAAGCAGCAATCTTAAGACTAAACAAACAAAAAAAACACACAAAAAAAATGAGACAACAACTCAGAGGCTAAGGATCCAATGCCAAGTGACCACTAATTCAGCATAACCTTGTCCAGGTCATACTGACTATCTAGATGAAGTGCTTCTTAATCAAAACACTAGGTTTGGGCTACAAGTTTTATAATGCTCTATTTAATTACATAGGAGAAAACTCTAAAATATCAAGACTTCAAAAATAAAATTACATTTCTCAGAGGCATTAAAGACAGGTATTTTGAAGTTAATTTTATTTTATTATTATTTTGTTTTGTTTTGAGACAGGGTCTCTCTATGTTCAGGCTGTCCTCATATTCACTATGTAACCCAGGCTTGCCTCAAACTCACAATGATTCTGATGACTCAGCATTGCTGGGAATACAGGCATGTGCTACCATGCTGGACACTGAAGTGAATTTTCAAAGGAGATGTTACAATCTTATATCAAAAATAAGAACAGAAGATCAAGCAACTACTGAGCCCAACAAACTTTCCTACCAAACAACTGAAAATATTTCATTCTTACTGAGGAACAGACACTATATGAAAACCTTATTAATTTTGCTCCTGTCCAAAACCAAGCAAACAGCTGAGTGTCTACCAGCCATTATCAGATCACAAGGTATTTCCAGATGTTATGCTTTCAACTTGAAGACTCCTCCAAAAGCAATGTGATTCAGAAACACTGTCTCTGGATGAGATTCACATGCAATCAAAGAGAGGAAAAAGACTGAGAAGAAATAACCCTTGGTCCACTGCTAACAGCTGGATATGTGACAAGAAGAGAGAGCAAAAGAAAGCACTTCTTAAAACACTCATTCCATTTCTAGGGTACAGCTGAGCAGTAGAGCGCTTGCCTAGCAGGTGCAAGGTGCTGGGTTCAAGACCTGGCAATTACACACACTCTAACTGCCATCCAAGTAATAATACTTTTTAATTTTATAAATAAGTTCTGTGTTGTATCAGGATATTATCCTCAACAAACAGAATTATTATCCTAATAGAAATTTCATTAATTACATGGTGACTTGGTCAAATTCTGATACTTACCAGAATGCTTCTCCTCCTTCTGCAGTGAAATATAATATGCATCTCTTCCACCCCAGCATACCGCCACTCCAACCACTAGTACGTCATCTGAGCCTTGAACAGGAAATCTATCGTCACTAACTGGGGTTTCCTGAGGTAAGCGAGCTAAATGAACCAAAAGTGAAATAGTCAAAACAATCCATAAGACATTAAACAAATTGTTAAAACAATGATTAAAAAAAAACTATACTTGATAGGCACATTTTGCAGATTAAAATATGCATTATTAAGATAGTTATTTGATGTATATAAGATCTTCCTGGGCTTCCCATAAATTAACATACCTGTCATCATAAAAAATCTACTGAAGATTTCTTAAAGTAGGCCTATAATAATGATGAAATGATTACCAACTAAATGAAAAAAGGTACACTACAAGTTTCTACAATTCAAACAGAAATAAAGAGGACAGCCAGGCGTGGCGGTACACACCTGTAAAACACAGTTGGGAAACAGAGGCAGCAAGATTGCCATGAGTTCAAGGCCAGCCTGGGTCACACAGTGAAACTTAAGACCAGCCTGAACTACACAGTGAGACCTTGGCTAAAAAAAAAAAAAAAAAAAAAAAAAAAAAAAAAAAAAAAAAAAAAAAAAAAAAAAAAAAAAAAAAAAAAAAAAAAAAAAAAAAAAAAAAAGAAAGAGGACTAGCACACCATAAGAAGACTGTAGCACATCCAGCAATTCTTAACAAATAAGAAACTGAGTCCTCCTTAATGAAGAACTAACTATGATTTTAATATCTGGAGTCAACATTTTTATCTAAAATAATAGATCCTCATTTTTACAAAGGTCAATAACCAATTTGTTTCACTTAGAAGTATACCTTCACCACCAAAAACTAACTGGCATGTAAGAATTCAATACACATTTGTTAAATTTCAATCAATGTTTTAGTCCCTCTAGCCTCTAGCAAATGGCCTGTTTACAGAAAATATGTTCAACTTTATGTGTGATGGATAAAAAATGGAAAATGTTATTTGACCTTAAAAGTTACACCTTATTAAATGGCATGTTCCATGAATTGACTATCAAATGCTTACAACTTTATAAAAATATTCATTCATACAGAGATTTTAAAAATCCAATCTAATTTCCACAATGGCTTGACAAAGCTTACTATGGCTGTCCCCCACTATCCAGAACCCAGGTTTCATGCAGTTAGACCAAAATAACATAGCAGTATTTACCAAAAGGGCCAACTTACAAAAGCTGGGAGAGCTTTGTTAGACTCTGGAATCAATACTTCAGTGTGGAATACATGATTATCACTAGAAGTCTAAGTTCTACTTCAGATAAATCTTGAACAATGTACTTAATGCACGTTCTGAAGCGAAATAATGCCTATCTGCTATGTATTTTTGTGGTTATGAAAGTAAATAATGGTATTATAAGTTAACAGGAAATAATTCATGAATACCTATGATTAATAACAATCATATGTCACACTAGGACAACATCTAAATTCAAGACAAATGCCTGATAATATTCAAAACTACTTTAATTTTCATAAATTTGTATTCCAACTCATATAGTATATATCACATATACCTCATGCTGGAGAATAATTAGGAATCTAGCTAGACCAAATAACTAAAGCTGTGTTTGAATAGGATTGCATCTAATATTTAATACTAAAACAGCAAAATCTCATCTCAGTCCACTAGTTTATAGATTAATATGAAAACATTTTAAAGAACTTTTACCTTGTTTAAATCTTCCACCAATAGTAACAGTTTTAGAGGATGTCAAACTTTTTGTCTTTTCACAGGCCAGTGAGATGGAAAACCGTTTTTTGCACTGCCACTCTTTAATGAATGTCTGAAAGAGAGTCTGGTCACTTGCTACATCAATTATAGCCAAACTTTCTGAACTACATAAGACTGGAGTTAACTGCAAGCCATCCTGTGACAATTGCAGTGAAAACCTTGGGTCTCTAACAGGACTATCAACTGGGAAACTATTCCTACTCTGTGGACTTAAGCTGTGGATTTTCACATCTGAAGGTGAGCCAAATGAATAACCTTCACCAAGCTGTAAAATATTTCTAGTACAAGGTTTTACAGAAGTTCCAAGAATCTCTTGAAATACCAGCTTAGAAGCAGATGCTGGAATAGGTGTAGGAGGAATGAGACCATTAGCATCCACCACAGAGTTTTCTTTACAAGGCAAGAGTGATGGGGTTTTACCATGATTGGCCTTGTTCTCTAGTGCACCCATCTTGCATTTTACTTCATTATTACAGGAAAATGACATTCCCTGTAGTTGATTTGTCTCTGAATTTGAAATCATTTCCTGTCTCTCATTTAACTCGATACTTTTTCCTTTCAAACTAGGTAAGTTTATAGCCATTAATTGTGGTTCTTCATTTTCTAGAGGACTGGACACTTTATCTAAAATCTGTTGCAATCCTGGACTTAAATCAAAGGATGCCCCTGACCATATGAATGAATTATTTTGCCTTGTCTCAGTTAATTTGGACTTTTGAGCCATTTCGTTTTGATCTCCAATTACTTCTCCTTGGGGGTGACCATTATCTTTAATCACTGAATCACTTAGTTCTAATGCTCTAAAAGATCCTTCAGTATTATGTTTCTCTTGGACAGAAACTACACTGGCATTGTCCATAGCTTCACCCAACTGAGCAGAATCCATTTCTGAAAACATAATAGATTCATTACTGAAACGAGCTAAGTGCTGCTGAATATTCTGATGCTCATCCATATTTGATGTTTTAGTGGGATCCTCTTGCTGTAGACACAGAGAATCACTGAAATGATTTGACTTTATTTCAGAAGGAAGTTCTTTTGCTTGTTCATCAGGTGGCTGTTCTTTTACTAGGAAATCTTCACTGAAACTGTCAAAGAGTAAACTATCACTCATATTCAAACTTGTTTCAAGACCTGACAGACAGTCTCCTTGCATACCAGTGGGAGTTCTCTTTGGAGGTACCACAGATAGGACCGACTTCACAGTCACAGGTGTTTGATAACCTTGAAGAAAACTATTTAATTGAGAGTCAGAAACAGAAATTTCATATCCTTTAAAACAAGGGCCATCTTCCCCTATTAGTATTGGAGAACTAAAAATTGGGCTTCCAGAGCTTGGACTATCGACCCCATGTTTGGTGCTTTGCTTCTCAGTGACCAAAGTCTTAAGGTCTGAATAAGCTGTACTAGTCACTCCTGGGGGATGCAGCTCACTGGAAGTGACAGGAAACTCTTTCTGAAAAGAGACCAGTGAGTTCTGTTTGTCTGACCTCTTCTGCATACTTCTTACTGTCAGGCTGGTGTCCTTTGCTCCTTGTTTGGTGTTTTCAGTTGCCATCTGTTGAATTATTTTCTCTGACTGAGTATCTAAGTAGAAACTATCTTCGAGATCACACAGTACTAAACCTAAATTGGAAGCATGATTATTTTCATTTTTGTTTGCTGCTGTTTTTTCTTGCATTCTAGAAGAATTTAGAAAATTTTCATGCTGGCCTCCTGATTTCCCAAATATTTCCACTGATTGAAGTATTCCACTAGGCACCTCGGTTCTTATGTTACTTCCTAATGCTTCAAAATGATTGGATTTATTTTCTTCACTATTAGACTTTACACTTTCACATTTGATAGTAGCAACATTTGCATCTCTATACATACAGCCACTGAGTACCTCACGGGGCATTTCTCCCTCTATTATTTTTTTCTGTGTAGTACAAGTGTCTGGCAGCTTATCACACTGTTTTTCCAGCCACTGATTCACTGGATGAGGATCACGGTGTTTCACAGAAAAAGTCTGGTTTTTTGAATCATTTTGTATTTTCACTTCATTTATTTTTTCCATCTCAGGGACAAGTAATCTGTTTCCATTTTTACTAACCACACTAGTGGCTCGACAAATCATACTTTCTCTTGGGGATCCTGTGAAAAAATGCTCCATAAGAGAATCGTTAGTTATTGTTCTATTCCTTAAACAACATTGCTCTGTTTGTAATATGAATGACGTTTTGTTGTTTTTTCCCTCAGCACAAGATACATCTTTAACAAATGGTTCTGGACTTCTAAATTCCACATTCTTCTCATCAAACATAAATGGATTTTCATGAACAGGACTAGACCCAGAGCCTTTCATCCCAGAGTCTTTTACAGGACTACTGTCCTGGGATTGTTTTTGGCGCCTTCTGTGTTTCCAACATAGAAAACTTGTGTTCATCTGGTCCGAACTGAAATTCAAAGCTGCTTTTTTTGTTTTCTCTAATGAGGTCTGAACAACTTTCCTAGTGTTTGTTTTTCTCTCATTCAGAAAGGTTCTGGACTTCTCTTTTTTTACGCCCAAAGAACACTGTTTTCTTCCTCTCAAAATGGAATCTCTCTTATGTTCCTGATTCCCATTCTGGAGCTTACAATGAAAGGAACTTGTGTGCTCTCTACTTTCATCTAAATCATCCCCTGTACTTGGTGAATTATTAATATAAGAGTCACTAAATCTCATATTACTTTTGTTCTTTGATATTAATTGCTTATGACAACCGGTAGTCTGGCGTACAGATGTGTGTTCCTTGTCTTCTGATTCCCTCCTGGTCAGTGAATATGTACTGGCATTTAACAGGGAACAAGGATCCCACTGAACCCCCATTTCAACTAAGTCCTGCTGCAGAATCATTTTGGCTTCATCCACTATCAAGACTGCTGCTTCTCTTGGAGTTAAACCTTTTCTGCCAGACACCCAAATTGTTCCCATATTCTGACGTTCTTCAACCGCTTCCTCCGTCTCATCCACTGCCTTTCGGGCACTACACAAGAAAACAGGAAAAGAAAATTAATGCACTGAGTCTTTCATTCACTCAGAGCGAAGATTCATTAAGTATTCATTCTGAGCTGTACTAGAAACTGAAGAAATACCACTAAACAAGAGTTATATCTGCTCTTGTGGTACTTATGTTACAGTGGGAAAATCAAATGTTTAAAGTGCTATGTCAACTGGGGATGAGAGTTGCACACAAAAATGAAGCCCGAGAAAGAAGCAGTGGTCCTGCAACTTTTAAACAGAACAATAAGGAAAGCCTCAAGGCTTCAAGTAAAAGCCTTAAAGAAAAAAAAAGACTGAAGTCAAACTGACAGATAAAAATTAATACTCCTCTGGATAACATAATAGAGGCTAATCTCACATATTTAATTAAAATACCAGAAGAAAAACAAGTTGAAACAAAAAAAAAGAAGAAAAAAACAATAAATAACAGATGTGAGACTTCTGCTTCTAACCACGATGAAGTAATAGGGACCAACTCAGTCTCTCCTATAAAACAACTAAAGAACTGTGGTTGGTCACAAAGACATAATAGCTTCCATGTTTTTCTCTCCTGGGTCACTGACTCTGGGGGACACCAGCAATCATTAGAAGTTTTAAGGAGTGGTCTGTGTAGATAATGACTGGGACATTAAGCACCAGCTGGCCAGCATATGCTTGAGTCCTGCTACAGGCAGAGCAAGTCATACCCTCAGATGACTCCAGAGCCAGCCACCCACTTCACCACTTACACATGAGACCCCTACCCAGAGCCACAGTAATTCTTTATTTGAAGATAATACATATTTACTGTTGTTTTCAAGTGTTTTGTTACATAAAATAGGTAAATAATATTCCTACTACACCTGTTAAACTTCAGAGACGGGGAGGGGGTGGGATCCCAAGTCTACAAGCAAAAAGATCAAATAATTTACAAGGGTAAAAGACTTTGACTCCTATCAGACCTTTCAAATTCAGCATATAAGACAAAGCAACAAGAGACAAGTATTTCCAAAAAACTCAACAAAACTAACTGAAGGCCAAGGGTTTTACATACAGTCAAAGCTGTGCCTCGAACATTTAATATTAGAGGAAAGCAGTTTTAAACATGTAGGAGCCAGGCATGGTGGTGCAAAACTGTAATCCCAGCACTCAGGAGGCTGACACAAGAGAATGGTTGCGATTTCCAAGCCAGCCTGGGCTACAAAGTGAGTTCAAGACCAGCCCAAACTGCATAGCAAGACTCTGTCTTAAAAAGATAATACATAAATACATAAATAAAATAAAAAGTAGGACTTTGAGGAAATATGTACTTGAAGCCTTCCTCAAGGAATCTCAAGTAGAGGATGAGTTTTAATCAGTTAAGAGATAACTAGGATCAACAGATGGTGGTACACACTTGTAATCCCAGAAGCCTCCTGAGCCGTAGTAACACAAATTTGAGACCAGCCTGGGCAATATACTGACTTAGTGAGATCCTGTCTCAAAAACAAAAGAGAAATTGAAAGGGCTGGGGGCAGGGATATAGTTTAGGGAGAAGGCTTTGGAGTCAATCCCCAGTATTAACTAAAAGAAAAAAAAAGACCTGCAACACTTTAGCAAGAAAAGTAAGATTTTAAACAAATAAATATGAGGATTGTAAAAAAAATGAGTATTGTATTACTCTTCCTGTTTCATTAATCCTCAGGTCTATTTTTTTGCCAGTAGCATGCTGATTTTATCACTGTAGATGTGTAGTATAATTTGAAGTCAGGAATTGAGATGCCTCCTGCCTTGCTTTTCTTGCCCAGAATTGCCTTTGCTATTCTAGGTCTCTTCTGTTTCCAAATAAATTTTATGAATGTTTTCTCTAGATCATTAAGGTATGTTAATGGTATTTTGATCGGGATTACATTAAATCTGTATAACAGTTTTGGGAGTATGGCCATTTTCACAATGTTGGTTCTTCCTAACCAAGAGCAAGGAATATCTTTCCATTTTCTAACATCCTCTTCAATCTCCTTTTCTAGAGTACTATAGTTTTCAGCATATAGGTCTTTTACATTCTTTGTTAGGTTGATTTCTAAATATTTCATTGTTCTGGATGCTATTGTGAAAGGTGTTATTTCCATAATTTCTCTCTCAGTGAGTTTGTTGTTTGTGTCCAGGAATGCTATTGATTTTTGAGTGTTGACCTTGTATCTAGCTACACTACTCAGTTTGTTTATTAACTCTAGTAGCCTTTTGATGGAGTTTTTAGGGTCTTCTAGGTAGAGTATCATGTCATCTTCAAATAGTAAAAATTTAACTTCTTCCTTTCCTATCCTTATTCCTTTTATTTCTCTCTCTTGTCTGATTGCTCTAGCTGTTTCCAGAACTATATTGACTCGGAGTGGTGACAGTGGACATCCTTGTCTTGTTCCTGATTTTAGAGTGAAAGCTTTCAGTTTTTGTCCATTTAGTATAATGTTGGCTGTTGGTTTGTCATAGATGGCTTTTATCAGACTGAGATAGATACCATCAATTCCAAATTTCTGTAAGGTTTTTATCATGAACAAGTTTTGGTCCTTATCAAAAGCTTTTTCTGTGTCTATTGAGATGATCACATGATTTTTGTCTTTGGCTCTGTTGATGTGGTGTATTACATTTATTTATCTGCATATGTTAAAACATCCCTGCATTCCTGGGATAAATTCCACTTGGTCCTGATGTATAATTTTCTTGATGATTAGCTGCATTCTATTTGTCAGTATTTTATTGAGAATCTTTGCATTGATGTTCATTAAGGAGATTGGCCTATAGTTCTCCTTTTTGGTTGGGTCTTTCTCTGGTTTTGGTAATACTTACCTCCAGGAAAGGGTCAGGGAGGATTACTTCCCTCTCAATCATTGAAGAGTTTGAGGAGTATTGGCATTAAATCTTCTCTAAATTTCTTATAGAATTCAGCTGTGAATCCATCGGGACTTGGGCTTTTCTTTGTTGGTAAGTTTTTAATCACGTTTTCAATTTCAGTAGCTGATATTGGGTTATTCAAAATTGTATCTTCTTGATTCAGCTTTGGTAATTCATATGTTTCTAGGAATTTGTCCACTTCCTTTGTGTTTTCCACCCTATGTGAATAAAGATTTTCAAAGTAGGTATGCATGATCTTCTGAATTTCCATGGGATCTATAGTAATTTCTCCCTTTTCATTCCTTATTGCATGAATTTGAGTTTTTTCTTTCTTTTTCTTGATAAGGTTGGCTAGAGGTTTATCGATTTTTTTTATTCTCTCAAAGAACCAGCTCTTTGATTCATTAATTCTTTGTATTGTTTTCTTAGTTTCAATTGCATTAATTTCTGCTCTGATTTTTAAAATTTCCTATCTTCAATGAGCTTTGAGTTTGACTTGCTCTTCTTTTTCTAGAAGTTTAAGGTGTAGTGTTAAGTTTTTAATTTGTGCTCATTCTGTTTTTTTGATGTGACAATTTATTGCTATATATTTCCCTCTTAGGACTGCTTTCATTGCATCCCCCAAGTTTCAGCACATTGTGTCTGCATTTTCATTGCATTTTAGGTATTAATTTCTTCATTAATTTCAACTGTAACCTATTGGTTGCTCAAGAGGTTGTTATTTAATTTCCATGTGTTTATGTAGGTTGTGCAGTTTCGTTTGCTGCTAATTTCCAATTTCAGTGCACTATGATCAGATAATATGCATGGGATAATTTCAGTCCCTTTGCATTTACTTAAGCATGTTCTATGGGCTAATATATGAACTATTTTAAAGAATAGCCCATGTGCAGCTGAGAAAAATGTGTATTTGGATGTTATTGGATGGAACACTCTGTGAACATCTACTAAGTCCATTTGTTCACAGGTTTGATTCAGTTCTGCTATTTCTTTGCCAATCTTTTGTCTAGTTGATCTATCACTTTGTGACAATGGGGTATTAAGGTCCCCTGTTACAATTGTTTTATTGCATATTTGGTTTTTCATGTCTGTTAGTATTTGTCTTATATAGTTGGGTGATTCTGTGCTTGGTGCATATATATTTATGATTTTTAGCTTTTCCTTTTGAATTTTTTCCCTAACAAATATGTAGTGACCTTCTTTATCTCTTTTGATCATTTTTAGTTTGAAGTTTACACTGTCTGCAAACAGAATAGCTATCCCTGCTTTTTTCTGGATTCCTATTGCATGGAATATTATTTTCCATCCTTTGACTTTCAGTCTATCAGTTTCCTTTTGAGTCAAATGTGTTTCTTGTATACAGCATATTGTTGGATCCTGTCTATTGATCTATTTTGTCAACCTATTTCTTTTAATAGGTGAATTGAGACCATTTACATTGATGGATGTAACTGGTTCAACTTTGTCATGTTATTTTTCTGTTGTTGGTTTTCTGCTTTTCCCCCTTATTTAATTGCTTGCCCTGTCTGGTGGTTTCTTTCAATTGTTGTTCTGGGAATTGTAGCCATTTTTATCTCTCTCTAGTATGTCTTTCAGTACTCTTTCTAGGGTTGGCTTGGTAGACATGAATTTCTCCAGTTTTTCTTTGTCATGTCTTATTTCTCCCTCAATTTTGAAAGAAAGTTTTGCAGGGTACATCAGTCTGGGTTGAAAGTTGTTTTCTTTCAGGGCTTGAAATACTTCACTCCAAGCTCATCTTAACTTGAGGGTTTGTGCTGAAAAATCTGCTATAATTCTAATGGGCTTTCCTTGATCAGTGAGTTCTGTCTTTTTTCTAACAGCTTTTAGTATTCTGTTCTTATGCTGTATGTCTGAGGCCTTAATTATTATATGTCTGGGTGTAGATTCATTTTGGTTATGATTGTTTGGCATGGTATACGCCTCACTTATCTGTATATCCAATTCTTTTCCCATGTTTGGGAAGTTTCCCCTTATTACTTCTGCAAATAGTTTTTAAGTCAGTTGTGTTGACTCCTGCATTTTCATTGATGACTATCAGTCTTATATTGCTTCTCTTTGCATCATTTTGAAGCTCCTGAATTGTTATTTCATGCTATGGTATTTTTATAAGTTCTTTCCTTTCATGATCGCTAGCTGTGTGAAAAAACTTTTAAAATTATTGACAAAGACTAAATCAAATGGAAAGATAACTCGCTCTTCTTGGATTGGCTGATTCAGTATTAAACAGGTATCAGTTCTCCATAAATTAACTGTAATCCAACACAATAAAAATAGCAAAGCACTATAGATTTCATACGGCAAACATTCAAGAATTTCCAGAAAACATACTAAAAAACCTTAAGAAAGAACTTGCCTATCAAACACTACAAAATTGTATGTATAAAGAAAGTCTTTATATTTAAAAGCATGGTACTGGTTCATGAATTGATATAAACCATAGGCTAGAGTTCAGAAATCACTCTAAGTACATATGGATATTTAGTATATTATGAAGGTAGGACCTCATATCACCGGAACAAAGAAACACTTTGTAATAAGTGGGTAAAAGATAAAATCAAATCTAGACTTTACATTATACATAAAATTAAGTTGTAAATGCACCAGGAATCTAAATGGAAACTTTACAAAAACTAGAAGAAAATATGCAAATTTCTCTTTAATCTCTGTGTAAGGAAGGCTTTCAACAATGGCTCAATTCAGAGGCAAATAAAAAGGAAAAGAGTGGTAAAAATAAACCGATAGAAGGTGGGTATGATGGTGCAGGCCTGTAATCCTGGGAGGTGAGGCAGGAGGATTGCACTGAGTTTGAGGCCAGCCTGAACTATATAGCAAGACCCTGCCTGAAAAAAATTAATAAATCGATAGGAAAAAAATCCTGCCTGTAAAAAACATGATGAAAATCAATAGTCAGTTATAGGAAAACATCTAAAATATGCACATCAAATAAAGTGCTAAAATGCTAATCAATTTGAAAAATTTTTTTAAATCTTTGAGGGACAACAAAAAAATCCAATAGAAATACAAAGAACCAACCTAATCAGATAATTCGCAAATACATAAAAGTGTCCCAGAAACATGAAAGGATGTTCACCATCACTCAAAATTAGAGAAGTAAAAATTAACACACTGAGATATAATATCTTATTTATCAGACTGACGGAAATGAAAAACTCTAATAGTGGATTCATTCTGTTGGTGAGGCTTTGAGGTGACAATCAATAGACTGACATACGTAACATTATTTAACCATAGGGAAACAGACAAATTCAAATTGGGATACACTCTGCACAATAATTTGCCAGTACTTTTTTAAAATATCACAAGCCTGAAGAAAAGAAAGACTGAGGATCTGTTTCTAATTAAAACAGAATAGAGTCATTCAGAAGAGTAAGTGTTTGGGCCAGGTGTGGTGGGCACACACTAGGGAGGTAGGCCCAGCACTCACTAGGGACGTAGGCCAAAGGATGGCTTCAAGTGACTCTGAGGCCAGCCTGGGCTCCTAATGAGCTCAAGGTCAGCCTCAACTGTGAATTATCCCTTGAGGGCATGTCAAAAGTTAACATGATGCTAGACACACTGGTGTGTGCCTATAATCCCACACTTCGGAGGGTGACGCAGGAGGATAGCTGGGTTGAAGACCAGCCTGGGCTACGTGAGTTCAAGACAGGCATGAACTGTCTCAGAAAACCACAGACAGACACACACACACACATACACACACACACACACACAGAGGCAGAATAAAGAGACAGGTCAACTAAATGTGCTCAACTCCCTAGCACTGCATTGTTGGGGAAAAGGCACCTTTGTGTGACCCTTCTGCAGGGCAATTTTAACTCAACAAAACTATTCACCTATACACTTACCTTTCAAAATCCCATGCCTAGGAATTCATCATGATGAAACATTTCCAATAGTATGAAAACATATATGCACAGGGTAATTCACTGCAGGTTACTGGTAATGGTAAAATATTGGAGACAAGTTTTCTGGCTTGTAACACACTAAGCACTAAAAAGAAACAAGCTACCAGATAAACCAATTTCCAGCTGGAAAATTAACACTAACACAATACTATGAGTACTGAATATACTTTATTCAAATTTTACCAATTGTTCCATTTATGTCTTTTTCCTAACTCAATCTAGAATCAGGTGGCACATTTAGTTGGCCCATCTCTTTATTCTATTTTAATTAGAAACGGATCCTCAGTCTTTTGTGTTCAAGACCACGATATTCTTGAAAAGTACTGGCAAATTATTTTGCAGAGTAGATCCCAATTTAATTTGCCTAATGTTTCCTTATGATTAAATTAATGTTAGGTATTTTGTCGAGAATATCCAAGGGGTACTGTATACTATAATACTGTATTATTGAAAATCACTGAGAGTAGGTTTTTAAGTGTTCTCACCAAAAAAAGGAATGGTAAGGATGTGAGGTAATGTATGTTTTAATTATCTCAACTTAGCCATTCTACAATGAATACAAATTTCATAACCATATGTGGTATATAACAAATATAAGCATTTTTGCAAATTTTTTAAAAATTAATTTGTTTTTAAAAAGACAAAAATACCTCAGGCTAAATCAAGCCTCTTTAGTGTACTGCACGAGGCATGGGATATAGGTCTGTAAAGTTACTAGCACCACTAAAGGTGATCAATAAAGGTGCTAGCCTTCAGAAGGGGCAAGTGTCATGGCAGCATGATAATGTAGAAGTGATCCCAAAGATGTACTTATAACAGCAAGTAAGTTTTTCAGTTGAGCTTTTAAAAATGTATACTGCCTTCAGAAAACTTTCTGCACAAATGGATCATTTGTGGTATGCTGTTACCATCTAGAGACACTTTCACACACTGATTTTCTTCTCAGGTACTAACAAGACCATTCTGTGCATGGATGTACATATCCAAAGATTATGGAAAACCGGACACTCCAGAAGTGATCTCCACTTTTGGAAGCAGTTTTAAATCATATTCTAGGGAGACTTCAATCAGAGGAACTTTTCAAAGTGACAAAACTACTAATTCTAAAATTGACCTAATTCTCAAACACATGAGGGTACTGGCAAGTGCAAGGTCTTGAGTTTGATTCCTAGTACCAAATTAAAAAAAAAAAAAGAAGCAAACAAACAAAAGAAAAGAAGTCACTTCAAACACATCAGGGTAAACAGTGCCAAAAAGCTGAAGCTGTTTAATCTACAATGTCTCCTTCAGTCTTTATGTCCTACAGAATAGGAACAGACTGCTGAAAATGACAGCAATGAGAAGTACCAGCTAAGCAGCTGAAAGGTTGATGCAGGAAAATGACAGAAAAGCAAAATCACAAATCAGAGAGCACAGTATCAATGTACAGCAGGTTGAAAATCTACACATTTCAATAGTTCCTGTCAATACCACTGTTATACATACAATGATTTATATTAGAAGACTGACAAAAGGCCTACTTATTTGACAGATATCAAAAAAAGTGTTAAAATGCATTCCTTCTAAAAAGTATGAAATACATTTCAAAAAGGCTGCCTTCAAAACTGTTAAAAATGTTTCAATTATTTGAAAATATAACCTTAAGTTATCTAATACACTAAGTACAAACGATGGGCTCACAGTGTGGCACCTGCCTGGCAAACACAAGGCCCTGGTACCACAATTCATGGTACCACAAAAGGCGGGGAGGAAGACCTGTAATAAGTACAAATATGTAATGACTTAATGCAATCAAAAAGTGAGACCAGAAATTTCTGTGATGATACCATATGCACACCTAAAAAAAACTCATGCACTGCAATCATACACTAAAACCATATGGGTTTAGGATGACAACAACAAAAAAAAAAAACGTGAGACAGACTGTAAGAACATATGAACCCATAACCAGAAAACAACAAACTTTTGCTTCCACACTGCCGCCATCATGGGTCGCAAGCATGCTCCAGGGAAGGGCCTGTCCCAGTGGGCTCTGCCTTATTGCCGCAGTGTCCCCACCTGGCTGAAGCTGATGTCTGACGATGTAAAGGAGCAGATTTACAAACAGGGCAAGGACAGCCTGACTCCCTCACAAATCAGTGTGATCCTGAGACTTTCATGGTGCTGCACAAGTACATTTCGTGACGGGTAATAAAATCCTGAGAATTCTTAAGTCTAAAGGACTCGCTCCTGATCTCCCTGAGGGTCAATACCACTTCATTAAGAAAGCAGCTGCTGTTCGAAAGCATCTTGACAGGAACAGAAAGGATAAGGAGGCCAAGTTCCATCTGATCCTCATCGAAAGCCAGATTCACAGATTGGCTCAATATTGTAAAACCAAGTGGGTCCTCCCTGCCAACTGGAAATAAGAGTCATTCACAGCCTCTGCCCTGGTGGCATAAATTTGTTTATGTACTCAAGCAATAAAATCATGATTAAACTTTTAAAAAAGAATAATAATAAAAATAATAGTAATGTGAAAACAGCACAATTAAAGTGTGAACCTACCATCCCCTCCAACCTCCCTTTTCACTTTGATAGACGCAGGTCTTTCTGAAAGACACTCTCAAAACAGCTCATGGTCACCAGTATTAGAAATCTGACTTTCATTACACCATTATGTAGCATTATGGCTCTCATTAGTGAGGGTATAGGAAAAAGTCATGTTCTCCAAAATACAACGAAAAAAGTCCTTGGAGTAAGAGCCAGAATTTGGGCACAGGCCAGCATTCAACCATCTAACAGAGACACAGAATCAAATACCACTAAGGGCAAGTCTCTGTCTCTTTACCACTCAAATCTTAAGTTTGCAAGAGGAAAGATAAGTGGAGGAGGATATCGAAGATCTATCTGATTCTCCATAGTGGGATGAGTTTGAAGCTATTCCTTGATTTTATGCTGAATTCTGCCCATTCAGTGAACTGGTTAGTGCCCCCCCACACACACACACACAATAGTCAAGGAATTGTCCCTTCATAAACTGTTTTGAGGGACTAGCATTCCAAAGAATTTTTGACAAGAGGGCATTCTGAAATGCTCATGATTAAAGAAAGTTTAAGTTGAGTAGATATGTAATAAGAATTAAAATCAAAGTATAAAGAATTGATATAGTCCATTCACTCAATTTTCCCA
>RJWM01028506.1:0-25455 GCA_004363535.1 Dasyprocta punctata
CCCGGCTCTTCTTCTCCACGTCCGTATTTATGCTGGCACCTTTCTTCAGGTGGAGCATCTTTAACTCAACACCAGCTGAACCAATTCAACTGGTGTCAAGTTGACCACCAGTTTGTAATCCATAACAATGGGTATTTAGGTTGTTTCCAAAATTTAGCTGTTATAAATTGTGTTGTTATGAACATGGGTGCACATATATCACTGTGATATAATGTTTTTAATTCTTCTGGGAAGATAACCAGAAGGGGAATATCTGAGTCAAATGGGAACTCTAATCACAGTTTTTAAGTAATCTCCACACTGATTTCCTCAGTGGTTGCACCAGTCTACAGTCCCATCAAAAACTGAGAAAGGTTCCTTTTATCACACAGCTCCTCCAGAATTTGTTATTGGATGATTTCTTGATGATAGCCATTCTTTCTAGTGTGAGGTGGAATCTCAGTGTTGTTTCAATTTGCATCTCTTGAATGACCAATGATGTTGAACATTTTTTCATGTATTTATTTGTAATTTATATTTCTTCATCTGAGAAGTGTATATTTATCTCAGAAGCCCATTTTTGGATTGGGTCTTTGAACTTGGGAGGTCTGATGTTTTTCAATTCTTTGTATGTTCTTGATAGAAGTCCTTTGTTTGAGGGACAGCTGACCATGTTTTTTCCCAACCTGTGGGTTTTCTTTTCACTCTGTTGGTGATTTCTTTTGTTGTGCAAAAGGTTTCTACTAAGGTGAGATCCCATTTGTTGATTTTTTGTAATATTTCCCTTGCAGTCTGGGTTTTGTTCTTGAAGTCTCAGTCTATACCTATGTCTTCAAGATTTCTACTTGATTTCTCTTTCAGTAAATTTAGTATTTCTATTTAAATATTTAGATCTTTGATCCATTTTGACTTCAGTTTACTGCATGATGAGAGACACGAGTCTAGTTTTAGTCTTCAACATGTGAAAAGCCAATTTTTCCAGCATCACTTATTAAACAGACTATCTTCCAGTGGACATGTTTAACTCCTTTCTCAAAGATAAGGTGACTGAGTGTGTTTAGGGTTACATTTGCATCTTCTATTATGTTTCACAGATCCTTGGGCCTGTTTTTGTTTACTTGTCTTTGCTTTGTTGTTGTTGTTATTGTTTCTTAGGGTTTTGTTTTATTTTGTTTGACAATATCATGCTGATTTTATTGCAGTAGCTTTGTAGTATAATTTCAGGTCTGGAATTTTGATGTGCCCTGACTTGTCTTTGTTGCCCAGAATTCCTTTTGCTATTCTAGGGCTCTTCTAGTTCCAAATGAATTTTAGGAATATTTTCTCTAAATATGTGAGGTATGCTAATAGTATTTTGATTGGAATTGCATTGAATCTGTATAGCAGTTTTGAGAGTATGGCCATTTTCACTATGGTGGTTGTTCCTATCTAAAAGCAAGGGTTATCTTTCCATTTTCTGAGATCCTCTTCAATCTCCTTTTTTAGCATATTGTAATTTTCACCATAGAGACCTTTTACATCCTTTGTTAGATTGATTCCTAAGTATTTCATTATTTCATATGCTATTGTGAAGGGTGCGCCTTCCCGAGTTTCTCTCTCTGTGATTTGTGGCATGTGTACAGGAATGCTATTGACTTTTGAGTGTTGACTTTGTATCCCACTACACTACTGAATTTGGATATTAAATCTACATGTTTTTGGTGGAGTTTCTGCAGTCTTCTATGTAAAGTATCATGTCATCTGCAAATAATAATAAGATAACTTCTTCCTTTCCCATCTTTATTCCTTTTACTTTTTTCTCTTGTCTAATTGCTCTGGCTAATAGTTCCAGAACTATATTAAATAAAAGTAGTGATAATAGACATCTTTGTCTTCTTCCTGATTTTAGAGTGAAAGTTTTCATTTTTTGACTATAGACATGATGTTGATTGTTGGTTTGTACTATGATTTGTGTCTCGATGTCCCACCAAAGCCTCATGCAGTCACAGGAGAAGGGTCCTAGAGTTTGTGAATGATTCAAGATCCAATGCTGGGATTATGGGTATTAGTGCTACACCTAAGTGGGTGTAGCCTACATACAATATAAGGAACAGAAAGAGTTCTTCCTGTGTTCTTCTTACCTTATGCTTTCTTTGTTTGTGCTGTTTTCTGCCACCATGAACCATTGCCCTCTGCTATGTGCCACTCTGCCTTGGAGTCAGCTGATTATGAACTGAAACCTCCACAAACTGTGAGCTAAATAAACCTTTCCTTCTCTAATTTTGGGCATCAGGTATTTTGTCTCAGCAATGAGAGAAAAGTAACCATGAGAGTTTGTCATAGATGAATTTTATAAGATTGAGGTAAAGGCCATCTAGTTCAATTTTCTGTAGGATTTTTATGATGAATGGGTGTTGGACTTTGTCAAATGCTTTTTCTGCATCTATTAAGATGATCAGGTGATTTTTGTCTTTGGTTCTGTTAATATAGTTTATTATATTTATTGATTTGAGTACGTCAAACCATCCCTGCCTCCTTGGGATGAATCCTACTTGGTCGTGATATATAATCTTTATGATTTGCTGCATCCTGTTTGTCAGCATGTTATTGAGGATTTTGCATCTATGTTCACTAAGGAGATTGACCTGTAGTTCTCTTTTTTCTTTTTTCTTTTTTTTTTTTGGTACAACTCACAAACTCATGCCTGCCAGGCAGGCACTTAAACCACTGTGCTAAATCTCCAGCCCTATTTTTTGAGACAGGGTCTCACTATGCAGTTCAGGCTGGCCCATGCTGGTCTCAAACTCACAATGATCCTCCTGTCTCAGCTCCTGTGTGCTGGTATTAAAGGCATGTGCCACCATGCTTGGTTTGCAGTTTTCTTTTTTGATTGCATTCTTCTCTGACTTTGGAATCAGGGTAATTCTTGCTTCCCGGAATGATTTTGGAAGTACTGCTTCCCTTCCAATTTCTTTAAATAGAGTTGCAGCATTAATAGCATTAGTTTTTCCTCTAAATCTCTTGTAGAAATCAGCAATGAATCCATCAGGGTATGGCTTTTCTTTGTTGGTAAGTGTTTAATTACATTTTCAGTTTCATTGGCTGATACCATGCTATTCAGAATATTTATGTATTCTTGATTTAGTTTTGACAATTCAATTGTGCTTAGGAATCTGTCCATTTCTTCTGTGTTTTCCATCTTATTAGAATATAGGTATTGATAATCTTCTGGATTTTTGTGGGGTCCATTGTGATTTTCCCCTTTTCATTCCTAATTATTTTAATTTGTGGGGTTTTTTATTTGTTTATTTTAAAGAGTATATAACAGAATAAAAGCAATCAAAACAAACCAGTGTAAGAGATACAGGACTTCAAAACATTATGAAATCAACAGTAGTTACCATTATACCCCTTGATGTCTTCAAAATAGCTGCAGATAACTTTAGACATAGTATAAATCAAACAGAACAGAATAGAACAGAAACAATAAAAACGAAACAATGAAAGTGATAAAGGACTTCAAAACAAGCCAATAGTAAATCCAAAACTGCTACCATAATATATCTTGTTATCCTTGAAATAGCTTCTCTTGCCATGGGATTTAACATAATCACACAAAACAAAAGACAATAAAACCCGTCCCAACAAAACAATGGAAACAACACAGGACCTCAAAAAAAGACCATAGGGAATCAGCAATGGTTGCAACCCTCAGAAGGAGACCCCCCCCAGATGATACAATGCTTTGCGATATCCTCTGAACCTATGATCAGACCACTGGCCCTAGACCTGCAATGTTAGTGAAATACCAAAGCACCACAGGTATCCAATTTCATTTCACCTCAGTAACTATCATCACAGCCTGTGTTTCTCTGGATAAACCAGTCGCATGGGGGGATGGTACTTCTTGTCTACCAGCTCTTGCACCGGAAGGGGCTAGGGTCTGGCTGTTTCAGTAGGCTATAGGCCCACACACAGTGCCAGTTCCAAGACTGGGCTTGTTCTGTGCTGTGGCCATTATTCTCTCTAACCCAGGTCCGTACCATGCATGGGCCTTCAGTGGACTGGGAACAACTAGATCCAAGCCTCTCCCCTTGAATTTGTGTTTTTACTTTCCTCTTTTTGATGAAGTTAGCTAATAGTTTATCAATTTTATTTATTCTTTCAAAGAACCAACTTTTCAATTCATTGATTCATTGTTTTCTTAGTCTCTATTGCATTAACTTTTGCTCTTATCTTTATCATTTCTTCCTTGTACAAGCTTTGGGTTTGATTTGTTCTTTTTCTAGAAGTTTGAGATTTGACATTAGGTTGTTTGTTTGAGCTGATTCTATTTTTCTGATGTATGAGTTCATTGCTATAAATTTACCTCATAGAACTGCTTTAATTGCATCCCATAAGCTTCAGTATGTTGTATTGGCATTATTCTTTAATTGTGTATACTGTTCAAATTTGTCTTTAATTTCCTCTGTGACCAGCTGGTTGTTTAGAAGGGTGTTGTTTAATTTCCATTTTTTTATGGCATTTTTTGTGATTTCCTTCATCATCGATTTCCAGTTTCTTTGCACTATGGTCAGATAGTATGCATGGGATAATTTCAATCCCTCTACATTTACTTAAACATGTGTAAGCCAATATATGGTCTCTTTTGGAGAACATTCCATGTGAAGCTGAGAAGAATGTTTATTCTGATGTTTTGGGGTGGAATACTCTGTAGATACCTTTGTTCACAAGCTTGGTTTAATTCTAATATTTATTTGCTTTTTGGTTTTTGGTTTTTGGGTTTTTTTTGGCTTTGTTTTTTTTGGGTTTTTTTTTTTGGTTTTATGGGGTTTTTTTGTTTTTGTTTTTTTGTGGTTTTTTTGTTTGTTTTTGTTTGTTTTTTGGGTTTTTTTTTTTTTGGTCTAGTTGATCTTTTTGTGAGACTGGAGTATTAAAGTCCTCAACTACAATTGTGTTAGTGTTTATTTAGTTTTTCATGTCAGCTAATATTTGTTTTATGTAATTGAGTCAACCTGTGTTGGGTGCATAAAGATTTATGATTATTGTCTTTTCTTCTTAAGAGTTTTTTCTTAACATGTAGTAAACTTCTTTGTCTCTTTTGATCAGTTTTGGCTTAAAGTTTTCATTGTCTACAAACAGAATAGATATTCCTGCTTTTTTCTGGGTTCATGTGGAACAGAGAATTGTTTTCCATTCTTTAACTTTGAGTCTATGAATTTCTTTTTGGGTTAATGTGTTTCTTGAATGCAGCATATTGTTGGATCTTACTTCTTGATCCGTTTTGCTAGTCTGTTTCTTTTTCACTGGTGAGTTGAGACCATTTTCATTGATGGTAATAACTAATATGTATTGGTTTTTCTTTTTCATGCTGTTTTCCTGTTGTTTGTTCCATGTCTTTCTCCTCTGTTTAATTGCTTTCCCTGCCTGGTGGCTTTTTTCTACTGGTGTTCATGTGTGGTCTTCATTATCTCTTTCTAATATGTCTTTCAGAGCATTCTCTAGAGCTGGTTTGGTGGTCATAAATTTCTTCAGTTGTTCTTTGTCGTATCTTATTTCTCTGTCAATTCTGAAAGATAGGTTTGTGGGGTACATCATTCTAGGTTGAATATGTTTTCCTTTAGGACTTGAAACACCTCATTCCAAACTCTCCTTGATTTGAGAGCTTGTGTTGAGAAGTCTGATAAGATTCTGATGGGCTTTCCCTTATAGGTAATATGTTTCTTTTATCTAGCTGCTAAACCAAACTGCACAGGAAATAGTTCAAAGAATCAACAACTAGGATTTCATCTTATTAAAAAGTTTTTGCACATCAAAAGAAATCACCAACAGAATGAAAAGAAAACCCACAAATGGGGAAAAAATATTTAGCCAACTGTCCCTCAGACAAAGGACATTCGAAGACCCAATCCAAAAATGGGCATCTGAGTTGAACACACACTTCTCAGATGAAGACTTACAAGTGGCAAACAAATATATGAAAAAGGTTCAGAATCATTGTTCATTCAAGAAATACAAATTAAAACTTCACTAAGATTCCATCTCACACCAGAAAGAATGACAGTCATCAAAATTCATCCAATGCCAAATGCTGGTGGGGCTGTGGGGTAAAAGGAACCCTTCTCCATTGTAGATGGGAGTGTAGACTGATGCAACAACTGTGAAAAACAGTGCGGAGATTCCTTTAAAAACTAGGGTTAGAGGTCCTATTCTATCCAGCTATTCCTCTTCTGGGTATTTTTCTAGAAGACTGAAAAGCATCATACCACACTGATATATGTTTACCCATATTTACAGCAGCACAATTTGTAATAGCTAACTCTTGGAAACAATACAAATGTCCATTAACCAAGGAATGAATAAAAAAGAGGTGCTTTTTAAATATATTATGGAGTGCTACTCACCATAAAGAAGGATAAACTGTAGACTTTTATAGGTAAATGGATGCAACTTGAAACCATCCTCATAAGTGAAATAAATAAGACTCATATTTGTACACATCATCTTGTCTCCCTACTGTAAGAAACTCAAAGAGTAAATAAAATCTAAAATCTACAATAGATGCTATAAAAGGGAAAGAAACTGTTCAAAAGGAAAGAACAACTGGAATGGGGGAAAGGAGAAAAGAAGGAAGGGGAGAATATATACATATACAGCTAAGATTTATTGTACTACTAATTCTATTAATTCATTGAAAGGAACAGCGCTTATATTGTTTAATCGATTTTGTGTGCCTATATTTGGTAATCTGAACAACTATTTTGAATATAACTATTATTATCCTGTCATCTTGTTTTAAAATTCTGTATCATTTTTACTGGACTTTTTTATTCTCTTTAAATTAAAAAAAATTTTAAACACTTTGTTCTTGTCCTGAATCTGGAATTTGATTATTATATGCCTTGGTGTAGATTTAGTTTGGTCATGACTATTTGGAGTTCTATGTGCTTCATTTTCTTGTATAATCCTTTATCCATGTTTGGGAAGTTATTTCTCTGAAGAGGTTTTTAATAGCTTTTGTACAGTTTCCAGCTTTCTCACTGATTCCAATTAATCTTATGTTGTTCTTTTCTTCATCCTGATGCTGTTGGATTGATTTTTCATAGTCCCTTGCGATTTCAAGATATTTTTCTTTTCCTGGTCACTAGTCGCATTCCTGTCTTCTAGATCTTATACTCTATCCTCACCTTCATTCATTCTATTGCATATACTTTTAATGGAGTTTCTAATCTCCTGCATTTCTGTTTGGATCTGTTTCATTGATTCTATTTCTTGTCTGTTTGGCATTCATGGTTTTTGTAATTTTCATTGTTTATCTGTGTCTGCTTTAAAATCTTTTATTTTGGTTGTCATTTCTTTTTGAACTTTAAATATTATTTTTTCTATAGCCTCTTCCATTTGTTTCTTCACATTTGCTGCTATCATTTCAGAGGGTTCCATTTCTTGGCTTCCAATTTCCTGTATCTCTTTGTGCTCTAGACTTGTACTGAGTGAGCTGGATGTTTGGAATGTCATTTTGCTTCCTTGTCTTGTCATTTTCTATTTTATTTTGTTTTCTGTGTTGATGCTTGCAGATTTCTTACGTTAGACTGCTTTATCACCTGTTTTGAGGCCTTCCTAGGAGGTATCTGCCCCCCCCCCAGATGTCTTATAGATGTAGGTAGTTCTTGGTCTTATGTCTATCCCAATTACCTACCTTCTCAACATATTAAAACTGAGGAGTTGCTATCTATTTGACTTAGGACCTATTCTTTTGGTACTAGCCTATGGTGATGGTTATGATCCCTTATAGCTGCTTTTCTTGAATGAGAGACAATGAATTTATATTTTTCAAAGAACACTGTAAGTTTTGCACCTAGCTCTGGTTCCTTTTATAAGGGGAGAAGAATGAGGTGAAGCAAGACAACAGAGTCTTTTACATCTCTTTCTCCCTCGCTTCTTTCTCTCACAGTAATTCTCTTTCATTTGCATCATATTTTGGAACTGTAGTGCTAAAAAAGTATTTTTTGCTGACCACCTTCTAATTATACACCCCACACTTCATGGAAATAATGCACAGCGGAAACTGCATATAAACTGCAGAGCTCAATAACTTCCGTCACTGGAAACTTTCCTGTGCTTGTTCCCAGCAGGGCTCAGGCAGGCTTGTGGTTTTAAAAGCCTACAGTACTGTCCATTAAATAAATATAAACTAAAAGTTCGAGAAGATTTTTCTTAAAAATTATGCACTAACATTTCTGTATTTAAAAAGCTAAATTTTTCATAATGAAAAAGGATAGCATCAAAAATGACATTTTCAATTAAGGATTAAAAATCCCATTCACTTGTAAATTATATTCTGTAAATTATATTCATTAATGTGTTCTGTTCAAGCCCGCAAAACTAGAGAACCTCCATACATTTGAATTTCTAGTATATCCCTTTAGATATATATATATATATACATACATATCTCCTTTCCCACATTCCCACCCCAAATAAAAGGAGCTCCCAATTTATCTGTCAAAGGTTAAGGAATCTTGGCTAATTTTTTCCATATTGTGGTTAAGTTACTCAAGCTCTGAGCTCAGGTGAATCTCCAGGAGACTCAGATTTTTGAAACTGTATACAGAATACAGAATAACCCTCCTCCCAACACCCATTGCATGTAATCATTGAGAAATATAGATGAATATTTGAGTAGCACAAAACTACAGAAGACAGCACTTTATGAACTGATGGAACTGATGAGAAAACTCTTCTAAATCCTAAAGTTGTTAGCTATAAAAAATCAATTGAAAAAAAAAACTGAAGGGAATGAATAATCACCTTGCTTGGATACAGATCAGCCATTGGCCTGCACAGCACACAGAGACCTTAGAGCAATGACTGCATTTTCCTTCCATGCTTTGAGCAAGTACTCTGCCCACCCCTTGGCAGCCAACATGGCTCCTGCTAGAAGGAAAGCTTTAGCCTTGCACAGTGCTCCCTCTCCTGGGAAGGGTGATAATTCCATAAATCAGACCATCCCAAGATCCAACGGAGTCTGGGAAATTCACTCCAGGGGCAACTCTGTCCCCTCTGCCCAAGACTTTTCATCTACATTCTGGTTCCTGAAACTTCTAATAGGAAAAGAAAAACACTTTATTCTATAAAGTTGCAGTTTCATCTTTATGGTACTATATTAAACTACTCTATATATTGAAACCTATTTTTCTAACATTTTCATTAGAAATTTTCAAGCACATATCAATGGAAATGAGGTGAGTTTGTAGATAATGATTCTGTATATCAAAACCCACGAGAATCAATTTATAAATTTCCTACTGTCCAAAAGCAAATTTTGTAAGTTGTCGGCACACAAAATTCATGAAGTGTAACAGAAAAACATTCCTATGATAAACAAAAAATAGTTTTGAAAAGAAATAAACTTATGGTCTTTGTGAAGATAGCTCTTGCACACAACTGAGAAACGTGAACGAGCATAATTTTACACAGTTGAATACTATTCATATATGCAATCCTCTTACCATTTCATCTTATGTTCTGATTGTTCTCATTTTCTGATATTTCAAAATAAATTGTAAATATCAGCACTCTTGTCTTCACAAAGTTTAGCACAGGCATCGTTATGCTACAGTCCAAATATTAACATTGAATTTTTTTCAAGATAAACTTTGTACAGTGATATAGGCTGATCTAAACTATACATTCACTGATTTTTTGACAAATATACACACTTTCATAACCTAAACTCTTATCAGGGTATGTATCTAAATATAAATCTATTTCTTTCATTTACTAGGCCTTAACCAATGATTTATTTGTCTAGTTATGCCCTATTAACAATGGGTTTTAAATATTCCAGCTTTATAATAGGTCTTAGAATCTCCTTGCCTTGTTAACTTATTTTCAAAATTATTTTACCTTTCTACATTCAATTCTCCCCTTGAATTTTCAAATCACTTTACTTCATTCCAAAAAAGAAAAAGATTCTGATTATTTGTCATTGACTTGCAGTAGAGATAGGTGAAATGTTATAATATTCTGTGTATCCTGCAAGAACAGAAGATGCCTTTTCCTTTAGTCAAGACTTCGTTCACGTTTCTCAGTTGGGTGCAAGAACTATCTTCACAAAGATCATTCATAAGTTTATTTCTTTTCAAAACTATTTTTTGTTTATCATAGGAATGTTTTTCTGTTATACTTTGTGAATTTTGTGTGCCTACAACTTACGAAATTTGCTTATGGACAGTAGGAAATTTATAAATTGATTCTCTTGGGTTTTGATATACAAAATCATCATCTACAAACTCACCTCATTTCCAGTTTCTCTTATTTTTTCCATTATAATTGCATCAGCCAGTACTCTTATAAGAATACTTTCATTAGGGGAACGTTATTGCTTTTATCTATCTTTTTTATACTCAGTGGTCTCTGAAAACAGCAAATGACCTTTCTCATCTGGAGATGGTTTTTACAATTTACCTTTTCCAAAAATTAATCCACTTCAAGTTAGTATGGAGCTGAACAATGATCAATTACAGTAGTACCTCAGTTCACCAACACTTTTGTTTGCTAACAATTTGGTTGACAAACAGAATGTTCAGCAAAACTTTATTTCTGTTTCTGAACTCTACATTGTGTGGTGACACAACTGTGGCCATTATTTCCAGAATCATCGAGCAATTTAAGTCCATTTGTTCTATATCTGTGGTCACTTCTTCATCTTCATTTATTATTTCATGTAATTGTGCTTCTCTCCTTTTAACTAGCTTTCAAAAAAACAGTTCTTGAATTTATTTTTTTGTGTGATGGCTTTTCACCTTTCACTTCATGGATTTTTACTTTTATCTATTCTCATTTTTCTTATATATCCATGGAAATATTTCAAGCTTTTTATCTTTTCTCTCATAACAGTGTTACCATGAACTGTGAATTCATGTAATGTTTTAATCAGTCATATTTTCTAAATATTATAATATTTTGATTTTTATTTTCTCTTTGATCAGAGAACTATTTGAATTTTTAAATCTTTATGTCTCATTTTGCTTATAAATGAATCATGCAATGATAGCAAAGGTTTTAACCTATTTATGACTAGTGTTGACTTTTGAATGCCACAAACAATAGAACATAATAAAATTTTTCTCTTCAAATTCTTGTTCCTTGAATTTTTCTTGGTAACACATGAATTCTATGCAAAAACAGTGCAAACTTTGGCATAAATGAGCTAGTGTGGGTTAGTATGTACATATGTATCTTTTCAGGGAGTTTTGTTTCCCATACACTGGAGTGTCTTCAATGAAGTAGTTTCATTTAATGTATGCATATATATGTATATGTACATGTATATTTATATTTATATGCACACTTTAAAATGCACTTTAATTAATACATACATTGACTACTATGTGCTAGTGCTATATTTGTGACCAATACATAACCGGGTTTATTCCTTAATTACTCTCCTTGATAATAGATGACCAAGTGTGGGGAGCAGCTGAAGCTGAAGATCAGTCACATACAGTCTGGAGCAAGGTTAGTCTCAAGAACAGAGAACACCTGAGGCAAGTCACACGGATAAACTGCTCTAATCTCCAGAACACTGGGTGCCTGAGGCAAGCCCTGTAGATAAGCTCTTAGGCAGAGAGGTTTCACGTGATAATCTCCCAAGCTTATAGATAAGTGTGCTGCAGCCATTGAAGCTCTCTTGCTCCTTCCTCTCACTCCTTCTCCCTCCTCCTGCTTCTTTATACTTGCCATGGGGAGAGAGGGCTCCACACGGTCTCCATTTTCTGTATTCGGCCTCTTGTCCTTTTTACTCCATCCTCTCGCCATCCTCAACCTGGGAACGTCAAGTGCTGCGTGGGACGCAGCAGTCAAGCCTCAGAAAAATTATGAAAACAGCAGCTCTCAGAATGAAAATAATAAAACCAAGATACCTGCCCAGGTATAGTTGATTCCAAACGTATACACTCTTTTTGCCTCTCCAAACTGCATCACTAAAAGCATGAGGTAAAACAAAATGTAAATTATATATAATCATCCCTTGAAACCCAGGAAGGGTTAATTTCAAGACTCACATGGATGCCAAAATCTGCAAATACTCAAGTCAATTCTACAAAATGGTGTATAGTCCTCATACACCTTCCTGTGTACTTTTAAATATCTCTATATTACTCATAATACTGTCTTAGTTACTTTTCACTCATTGCTTTGACAAAATACCTGATGCCCAAAATTAGGGAAGGAAAGGTTTATTTCTTACAGTTCTAGGAGGTTTCTGGTCCATACTCAGTTGGCTCCAAGGCAGTGTGTCGTGGCAGGGGAGCCATTCATGGTGGCTGCCAAACAGCCAGGCAAACTGGCTAGAGAGAAAGAGAATGGAAGATGTGCATTCTTCCTGCCCTTACTCTGTATATCGGCTCCACCTCCTGGGCAGGTACAGCACTCACACCACCAATCCCAGTGCTACACAACAGACAAATTGAACACCAGACTCGGCCCCGTCCAAATTACATGAGGACTTAGGGGAACACAGGCTCTAACCAATACAAATACCTAATACAATGTAAATGCTGTACAAATAATTGTTATGCTATATAGTTTAGGAAACAATGACAAAGAGAAAGTCCACACATGCTTAGTACAGATACAATATTTTATAAATATTTTCAACCCACTTTCGGTTGAATCCTGTGGATATAGAGAGTTTACTGGACCATGCACAGGAAATGTACACAAAATGCACTTTCACAGATGTATTTGAGATGTGTAAAGAGGAATGTAGATATGCTATTTTTCCTTCATAAAAAACAAAGGTTTTGAGATTTCAAATATAGAGGTGTATCAGAAGAAGGATCATTCTGCTTTGGAGTCCTTTCCAATTTTAAGATATTCCACTAGAGGTTCCTTTCAACATTTCACTCTCACCATCAGGAAATTCCTCTTCATACACAACCTAATTACTTCATGCTGTTTTAGCTCCCTCTTTGGAATTCACTGAGAGATGGAGAACAGCTGGTCCCTTTTTTCTGTATAAAAACTCCTTATAAACGTAAAGCCTTCCATGGTACTCTTGTCTCTGGGATAAATAATCCTAATTTTAACATGCTATTTCTTTTTACTAAATATTTTCTTAAAATGTGGCTGCTTTTATGCCTAGAGAAAAGGGTGATACGTGTGCTGTTTATATCCTTCTTAAACTGTGTTGACCATTGAGGGCTACGTATATCAAAACAGTGAGGGTTGAAGGATGATTGTTTTATAGTGTCGGTAAATCTATTCATTTCTTCTAAGGCTTTGAACCTTAGTAATAGGATTCTGGGCATTTTATTGTCTTCAAATCAAAACTACACATATTAAGAAACGCATGAGAAAAGCATGTAATGTCAGAGGAATTTTAGAGGTTTTCAGTATTTTGTGTGAAGTGTTTATTCTTCCTAAAACATTTGAGAAACTTATTTGACAGTATAGAAAGAAAATAAAATGAACACCTAGGATCTATGGTAACAGAATATGTATTTTTAGAAAGTGAAGAAAAGAAAATCATTCCAGCAAAATCCCTTCCTCCTTTGGAGCTATAGAATGATTTCTGAAGCATAGTCATCTCGATAAATCACATGATGCTGATAGAACAAAAGATGAAGAAGTTTATTGGGACTAAATTTACTTTGCAAAAGAACGCATTATAATTATGAAGTGAGTTACATAAAGGATAAAATCATTACTGTCTATTATATATTGCTTAAAAAGAGGGATTCATTCTACAGAGATAACAATTATCAAGAGCTTTACTGGATACCAGGCATTGTGTTAGGTACATAAAATGTATTTTAATTCATTTAATTTTCACATCATCCTATCAAATAAGGATTCTTATCCCAATTTGACCAATAAGAAAACTGAGGCAAAGGAGGTTAAATTATATGACAAAAACTCACTGAACCAACCATGGTGGTGCCTGCCTATAACCCCAGCACTCTGGGAGGCTAAAATAGGAGAATTGCAAGTGTAAGCCCAGCCTGGGCAAGTTTGTGACTTAATGAGGCCCTGTCTCAAAATGAAGAAATAAATAAATAAGCCTAGAGACATAGTTCAGTGTGAAAGTGCTTGGTTCAATCCTCAGCACTGCCAAAAAAAGGTCACACTGAAGGTACATGACAGATTTAGAATCCTAAAACAGGCAGTCTGACCTAAAGGTTTTTGATATTTAATTGTTTTGTTTTACTAATATCAGAAGATAGTTTAGTCAAGAACTGAGCTATCAAATCCACCAATTCATCAAAATTAACCATTCCTATGGGTTCAAGGACATAAACTCTGTGCCACAGTCACTGGTATGATTCAGAGAGACCATGCCAGTGGGTGGATTTTAGAAAAGGATCTTCCATCAGATATTCCCTGCTGGTTGAGATCAAAATGCTCTCTGAACCATCTCTGCCTTAAGACACTTGGATTTAACACAGTCTAAATGTTGTTTGTACTTTGAACTTACAGTCACTCCAATGTCTCCTTCCTTTCATATAGTTCTTGTATTATATATGTCGGCATCTACCTTGACTCTGCCTCCTTAATCTCTGTAATGCCAAGCATCCAACACTCGTAACATCCTTCACTATCAATTAGGGACCAGTGGAGGTCAGACCTGGGCCAATGCTCACCTGGGGCACAGAGTAACAGTGAAGTGCCATCAGACTCTAGGTATCTGTGAAGAAAAAGCACACATCAGGCACAGAAACCTAAGGATGCTGACACTAAAACCCTATAAATACCTTAGGTACTATACTGTGTTACCCAAAAGGCTAAGACAGAAAAATAGGAGCAAATAGAGTCAGAGAGAAACTAGGCATAGAAAAAGTGAGTTAAGACTCAAGAGCATCGAAGTAAAATCAGACTTTTGTACATAGAAAATAAACATGTATCTCAGATGAGTCTCATAATAAAACCTCTTAACTGTCACCAGTTATCCTCTTGTCTATATACAAGTATTTATTCAATTATTTTAAGACTTTCCCATTTCATAAAAATAAGCAGAAAATGGAAAACAGCAGTGTACCTTATTATAGGAACAAAAAGCACAGATCTTTTAAAATTGCTACACAGATGAAAGTCACTCTGAATGCCTTAAGCGGTAACTCTTTTACTTCAAACCACAGCTCTTTGGATTTAAGCTACTCAAGCATTGGTTCAATTTTGAAGAAAAAAATACAAAGTTTAAAAACATGTAAAAATTGCTGCTACAACATCTTTACAATGCAATAGCAATTTTAAAATTTAATCTTTTTGGTTCTCTTGCATAACAAAGTTCCTTAAATATGTAAATGTTTTCAATTTTTAGACATTTGAAGTTCAAAGTTCCCTCAAACTTTATATAAAGAAAACTAGGGGACTCTCTGTGTAAAACTTTTAAGAACAAGAATTATTACTGTATTTCTGTAAGCCAGTGATCAACTAAGGGACATTTTGCCCCCAAAGATATGTTTGGAATATTTAGAGACACTTTTTATTTTGATGACTGGGGCAAATGTACTATGATATCCGGCCAGGAGTCAGCTTTGATGCTAAACATCCTTCAATGCACAGCATGGCCCCACAAGAGCATCTAGTCCAACATGGCAATAGTGCTAAGGCTGAGAAATCCCAGATTTAGGGTAAGATAAGAGCTATAAAAAACAAACAACTCTACTATCTCTATGACTTAACACACCACAGGTTTATTGCCTGCCATAAACCAATGTTGGCTGGCAGAGGGGGCTCTGATCCCTTCACATATTCAGAGATCTGTGTTCCATACATCCAGTGGCTCTACTAAACCCTTTAGAACTGTTCACTAGTTCTGAGAGACAGAGAAAGAAATGGGGCCTCCCGAGAAATGCATGCCAGACTTCTTGTGCCCTTCAGGGTTTTCCTGAAGGTGTGTATATCATTTCTATCCATATTTGGCCAGATGTCAGTTGCGTATCTGTGTCTAATGCCAAGAAAGGCCAGGAAGTGTAGTCAAGCTGTGTATCCAAAAGATGGGACATTTGTTTATACTACACAATATCTACCTCTGTGTCTCAGTTGTCTCTGTGTCTCACAAAATACTGTGGTCAAGGGGACTTACTAACCATAAATTAATAACATTAATACAAAGAAACTTGTATTAATATGAAGCAATATATTTGTACTAGGGATTAAACTGAGAGCTTTTGAATTTAGTCACGTGCTTTGCCCTTTCTTTCTTTCTTTTTCTTTCTTTCTTTTTTTTTTATTGATTTATTTTTTAAACAGATTGCTGTTAAATCACTACATTTCCCAGGCTGGGAATCCTCCTGTCTTAGCTTCCTGGAAGGATTACAGAACATTTTCTTTAAAAAGAAAAACAGAATGCAGAAGAATCTGAAATTAATGTTGAATATGAGGTCATCTAAAATTTTATTTGTGAATGTCTCACTATAATGAGATTTGATAGTTATATAAGATTTTTAAGGGCTGCTTCTAAAACATAAGTGATATATTACTTGTTTATTTCATATTTTATATTTTCAATTCTTCAATATATTAGTTAACGTAATTATTTAATTCAGTATTTAAGATATCTTCTTTGTGAGTTTTTTACTTACAATTTTAAATAATAAACATAACATTTTTATGTGAACAACAAAATCATTACTTTAAAATTAATGCAAAATGTGAAACTAAATAGCAGCTGTCTTAATTACTTTTCTCTCATTGCTGAGACAAAATACCTGATGCCCAAAATTAGGGAAGGAAAGGTTTATTTCTCACAGTTCTTGGAGACTTCAGTCCATACTCAGCTGGCTCCAAGGCAGTGTAGCGTGGCAGGGCAGCCATTCATGGCTGTCACAAAACAACAGTGTGTGAAAGGGCAAGAGAGGTAAGACATGCCTTCCTCACACCCTTACACTGTGTGTCAGCTCCACCCTTGGCCAGGTGCAACACTCGTATCACCAATCCCAGTGCCAGACAACAAACCAATCATGAAACCAATCAGCCGCACTCATGCCATGATTACATGAGACTTGGCGGGGACACAGGAATTTGATCCTTAACAGCTGCTTTCTAACTGGGCATGGTAAATACACCTGTAAATCCCAGCACTTGTGAGACTGAGGCAGGAGAATTGCCATGAGTTCAAGACCAGCCTGTACTACATATTGAATTTAGTGTCAGCCTGATCTATATAGCAAAACTCTGTCTCATTAAATAAATTAATAAGTAGCAGCTTTCTAAAACATTCTTACAAGGAAGAGATAGAAAACAGCAACCATGATCAACAGTATAATAATAGCATTTAATCTTTTGATATATTTTTAAAGATATTTTTGAGGCAGTTACTACTGAATTCTTTGGTTTTTTTTAGAAAAACTTGGTACAAAAAGATAAATTAAAAATAAATCTTGCCCCATATCCCAAATGTCAGCAATTCAAAATTTCCCAGACCCAAATCAATGTTTATTTCTAGATAGGAGAGAAATAAAACCTTCGCACTATCAGAGGGTAGAGTAAATTACTTCCCAACCACCTACATTGACACTGCTCTGAAATTAACAATGGATTTAGTTTAAGGATAAATAATATACTGTTCAAATGATCAGTTTCTACAATGTCAATTACATATTTTTCCTTTCCAATGCTCCTCTCACTAATTGATTACTTATAATATGCTAGAGTCCATTAACAGTATGGAGTAAGATAGGACATGATTGTGATGAAATTGCTATGTTCCTTGCAAAGGTAATAAAACTTCAGGGTACCTCATAAATATTTCTGATCTATTTGCTTATAGGGATGGAAGTATTTATGCTTTGAAAATCTCTGGCTATAAAAAAGAGTATTCCAGTTTATTCTACAGTATCAAGTAGCTTTTTGTTAGTTTTATGTGTAAGTTATTACTCCCAAACCTGCCTTCAGAACACATGTAATAAATTCTATCCAGCCCATCTAATTTCTTTTGGGCAGAACTATGTTTAAATGAGCCAACTTCATGTCACCAAAAATATTACTATATTCTATTTAGAGGTCCGTATATAATCCTTCCCCTTGTCTTTTTAAGATACTATGACAGAATGACAAAAATAGTCATGATCAAGAGTTTCTTTCATTAACACAATCTCAATGAAAAGATGATGTTAAAACTTCTAAGCAAAAGTTTGTAGTTAAATCAAGAAACCGAACAGTTCTTCCCTAGAATCACATTGCAGTTCATCAAAACTGCATGTGAAATTCACAAAGATATTTTCCTACTTTTGAATCCCCTTAGTAGGAAGTTTGTACAATATTTTTTGAAAATTGTATGGTCATTCTAAAACTTATAGTTGTATCATGCATGTCTGCTTTGCTTCCAAATTAAACTAAAAACTCATCGGCATGAAGGACTCCATTTTTTCAAGACATTGTTCAGCTTTGGAGCCAGGTGTGTTTGGTTTCAGTAATGACTTTGCCACTTATTAGCCATGTGACTTGGGCAAGTCTCCTGTAAAACAGATAAATAAGTAAATGCAATAAAAAACACCTATTCTATGAAAACTAAATAAGTATTGCAAATAATGCTCTAAAAACAACATCTGGAACATAATAAGCCCCCAAAGAAATGTTGGCTCCTATTATTGTTATTCCCCTATATTTTTCCACACATAACATTCAGTAGAATACTGGTGCCACAGAAGGCACTCAGTATAAATGTACTGAAATAATGGTAATAATATATTTTTTATGGTTATATAAATGTAGACTAGTTACAAGCAGGTGAAGAAATTGTGACTCAGAAATGAGAATCCATTTATTAGAAATACAACTTTGCTGAGCAATTAAGTCTTAGTTTTTCTCTTCTGTAAATGATTGTTGCAAGAATTACAAAAATATGGTGAACACTGGCAAAAATGTCTGGCATTTAATTAATGATAGGCATTATTAATCTCTGGAGGGTGATGCTTATTTAAAACTGATAATGCTGGTGTACAGGTGTGGTTTACTTACTTCCCCACATTGGTAGGTGTCCTCCAGTGCAAGGCGCTGTGTTGATGACTGGAAGGAAAAGACATGATTTCTGTTGCTCATACTCTATTGTGAAGTAGGATTTTTAAAAGATGATGAAATAGATAGTTTTACAGAAAAACATACATTTTCAACAGTGACCAAGGATAAATAGAAAAACAAATATAGAGGACAATAACCATTTTATTGAAGACTATGTCCAGGCTTCTTTGGTCAAAACCTTGAGTAGGTGCAATAGTATAGTGACAAATGCACAACTAGGTTACATAAAACAATCTTTAAAAATATTAGGTGCAAAATGGTTTTCAAATTTTTAAAATCTAAAATCAGAAGACAAGTCTAGGTAACATGGTTTAAATAAAATTGAGATGTATGTCCTTCTTCAGTGCAGACCTCCATGTGTGTGTTGATGTGTACTCACCTACGATGACCCCAGCACAGGAGGGTGAATTTAGGCAGTTGTCTGTCAAGAATGTCTTCTCCAACCTAACGTATTTCTTCCTCCAAGTGCATCACTGAGGCCACCAAATGATAGCAACCCTTTATGAGGAATTGGGTGGTGCTAGAAAGCCAGTTCACTCACACCACTAGTCCTTGAATCAATAAATCCTTAAACGAATTTATAAATCCATGAATCTTTGTATCCTCTGAATTGTTTGTTTGCTGGTTAGGAAATCAAGCACAGGAAAAGCTATTTTCCTCAAGAAAGAATAGCACCAGGGCTCTAATACTATGCATGACTAGTTTTCAATAGAAAAAAGCACTTATTATGTAGATTACATGCAAACTATGAGCATCTTGGACTTGGAAGAAACCAAATTGCAAGATCTCAGATATTGCATTCTCTGCAAAATATTTTAGGAGTATCAGTCTAAAACAATTTTCAAATATATCTGTCTTGATTTCAGTTTTGCCAAGCCTTGCTTTCTAATCAAAAACAGTTATTTCAAGTTATGAATTCCCTGGTTTACTACAGAATTATTATGTCATATATACATATGTATTTAATATATATCAATTAAAATTTCTGGGTTATTTTAATATGAAGTTCATTCTGCTTGCTAATTTCTAGATCTTATAAGAGCTCTTCATACCCAAAATCTAATGGTTTTTTTCAGAAGACAGACATTGTCAGTCAGGGTTGAATATTTCCTTTGGCATGGTTTTAATTTGATCAAAAAATCTCCTCAAGGTTTAGAAAAATACACTTTCCATACCACAAACAGGGAATCTGTTTAGGATATTTCTTTGAAAATGTCATTATTTTTTATGGTTGCAATGTGAATCACACAATGAAGAAATAATCAAATGAAAAGCATGCAGTTACATATGTATCCAGCTACATTAATTATTTTTATGGAACTGATATTGAATATTTTAACTTTCATTCTAATGAAAATCAAAAAGACTAGCAAGATAAATCATGTGTAGACACTATTAAAAGTGACTGTAATTATCATAGTGAGCAGTATCTTAAAATTTTTTTAAAGACAGCCCAATATGCTAAAAGAAAGAGTAAAGCTTTAGGAAATTTGCAGTAAATAAAAAGTCATTTTTTTACCCCAGGACCATAAAATTGTATCTGTTTTAATACATTAAATACAATAATACTATAAATAATAAATATAAATACAATTAATAATTTAATATAGTAAATAATAAATAAATAAGTGCTACTAGACACTAGAGTGAAAAACACAAACATGGAATTTAATGAGTTGGGATTCCAACATTCACTCTTCCAGAAGGGTTCATTCTACCAGACACCCAGTGTAAACACCAGAAAATCTCACACAATCAAATGGGAAGAGGTCTTGTCTTTTGTCTATTTCCAAGAAACAGATTTTAAGCATAAAAGATGTTTATTGGGAAGGGTTCTAAGGAATAACCCCTATAAGGCAAGGGAAGCAGATCTGGTGGAAGGAAGAGGTTAATTGTCATGGGGCTGTGACTAAATAAATACAATAATATAATAAATAATAAGTACAATAAATAATTTAATATAATAAATAATAAAGAGACAAATGCTACTAGACACTATAGTGAAAATACAGACATGGTATTTAATGAGTTGAGATTCCAGGGAGCCAATATTCACTCTTCCAGAGACCCAATATAAACACCATAGAATCTCACACAATAAAGTGGGAACGTGTTCTGCCTTTGGTCTACTCCAGACAAACAGACTTTGAGGTTGTGACTAGTATAAAAGAGGTTTATTGGGAAGGGCTCTAAGGAATAACACCTGTGAGGCAGAAAAGGCAGCAGATCTAGCAGAAGGAAGAGGTTAACAGTCACGTGGCCATGACCAAAGTTTCAGCCAAATTTCAGTGAATCCTATGAGAGCCACTGAAGTCATATAGCCCTTCAGAGTTGTTCAAAGGGACTTGGTCTTTGTGCCTCCACATAGACCTGTCACTGGATACAGGCTGCCTTGGGGAGGGGTTGGAACCTGGCCCAAGATTACCCCTTTTGGCTAAGAGCAATGCCTGGGGAGGGACTCAGCTGTAAACTGTTAACTTGGAACACTCAGAGCAGCTGATGGAATGAAAGGGTCATGAGTGGTGTTTAGAGCATCCATTACCAGTCCCAAGAGTGGTAACTGTTACTAATCAGTAATATTGAACTGCAAGCATTCCTAAGATTAGTAAAATGCAATAAGAAATTCATTTCATGCTTGTCTACTCAGGTAAAATCCAAAAAAGAAATATCATCATGCCAAAAATAAAAGTTAGAGTGCAAGCTTGGGAAAAGCAGAAATAAATGTAATGTGATTCTGAGATAACTGAAATCTGCAAAAATCTTCTACTAAGTATGCAGTTAGATTTTCCTCCTCATCCTATCCCTCACACACACATACATGAACATAAAGAAAGAGAAAATGAGGAAGAAAGGAAAAGAGAAATATAATGCAATTCTGAGATAACCGACTTCTGCAGAAGTTTGACATCATGCATTTAGATTCTCTTCTTCCCATATATACACATACTTTATATGCTATTATTTTTCAGTCAATAAAATTTAATTCAGAATAGTTCCTGGTTAACAGACATCTAATGAAGGCTTCACTGTGCTATTTTTGCTCAGGCCAAAATTAAAAGCTTTCACGTGCAGATAAGTGATAGGCACGCACAGGGACTTAGGCTTGACAATAGCATTTTATTTCCTTTTTACTATAGTGCACTAGCTGCTAAGAAGTTCCTGTTTTCAAACACCTAATTCAACTAAAATACAACTTGCTCAGTCATCTTATTTCTATCTTCATTTTATCTCAACTGGAATATTCTGGCAGTTTCATACCTAAAATGGCTCTGCCAGCTTCTTCACCAAATTCACTGAGAATTTTTTTCAAATTATAAAGCTACGATACAAACAAAAATCAATGCATCATGCTCTCACTTGCACCTACTAAAACAAAAGCAGAAAATCATTAATGATTTTTAAATCACAATTACAAAGTGATAGAAATTTGATTAAATTCCCCCAATTTTATTTAGCTGTACTTGGCAAAAACCTATAACTTAAAGTGAGCTATGTAATTTGTCTTCATGTGTTAATATATATGCATTAATAGCATACATGTAACCTATTAATATGTATTTTTATTGTGGAATGCACAATCAAGCTATTAATATACCCAAAAACTCACATATCACCTTTTTCATGTATGTACTGAGAAAGTTTATCAACTTTTTAAATAAATTTCAAGTACGAAATACTGTTAACTATAGTTACCATGTTGTATATTAGATTTCCAGATCTTCTTCATCCCACTTCATTCCATGTAAGTGAACTTAGTACCCTTTGATCAATATTTCCCCGTTTCCCTACCTCCCTTGCCTCTGCTCCTTATCAACCACCATTCTATTGTCACATTTTATGAGTTTCACTTTTTCAGAGTCCACATACAACTGAGAACATGAACTGTTTGTCTTTGTATGCCTGCCTTATTTCACTTAGCGTGTTGTCCTCCAGAATCATCCATATTGTCTCAAGTGGCAGAATTTCTTTCTTTTTTATGTCTGAATAAAGTTTCATGGCTTATGTGTAATATTCTGTATTCATTCATTGCTAGACACATAGAATAATTCCATATCTTAGCTATTTTAAATAAATCTGAAATGAATATGGAAGTGCAAATATCCTTATAAACTACAAAATTTCATTTCCTCTGAAAATATACTCAAAGTTAAAGGAAAGAAGGATTTATTTTAGTTCACAGTTTGTAGAAGATTCAGTCCATAGTCAAATGGCTCCAAGACAGGGTGACATGGCAGAGGGGCATCACAGAGGAGAAACAATCTATGGCAGAAAGCAGCAAGAATCAGTGAACAGCTTATTCCATCTTTTCTTTTGTATTCCATTCAGGCAACAAGTCCATTGATTGGCACCACCCATACCAAGGGTGGGGCTTGTCGTATGCACACCCAGAATTATCCTGAACCAATTTAGTTATTATATACCCTTAATTTCAATATCACATACCCTAATTCAGCAGTACACACCCATGATCCAGCCAACTCCCAAAGGTCCCACCTATGAACACATGAGACTTTGCAGAGATATTCATCTGTTCATGGGCACCTAGGTTGATTCCATATCTTGGCTATTGTGAATTGTGCCACAATAAACATCAGTGTGCAGAAATAACTATACTATATTACATTAACTTTAACAAGGAATGGTATGGCTAAGTCATATGGTAGTTCTTTTAGTTTTTTAAGGAACCTCCATACTCATTTCCATAGTGGCTATTATGGTTTATATCTAAATATTCGCACACACACACACACGCACACACATTAACAACCTTTGTGCTCATAGGTGGGGCTTTAAGGGAGGTGATTGAATCACAGAAGTGTGATGCTCATCCATGGATCAGTTCACTAATCAGTATATAGCTAAATAATTTATTGGGAAGTAAAGCCTGGTAGGACAAAGTGGGTCACTGGGGGCATAGCCTAGCAAGTTATCTCTCACTCCTTCCTCCCTTTACCACTTTCTGCTTTCTTCTGCCATGTCATGAGATCTTTCTTCTTTGCTATGTCCTTCTGCCTGCTTTGCACTGGAGCCAGCCAACTGGACTGAAACTTCTACAAACTGTGAGCCAAAATAAATCTTTCCTCCTTTAAGTCAGGTATTGTGTCCCAGCAACAAGAAAGTAATTATATAGATTTTGTTACCAGAATTGGGGTTATTGTCGTGACTCCTCACCAAGTGGTTCAGAAGCCTTTGGAACTGCCACACGGGAGGAATGGTTTGGAGATGCCAAATGGAGAAACAGCCATACAGTGCTATAAGCTGAGCTTGATAGAAGAGTCTAGCCAGAG
This sequence comes from Dasyprocta punctata, assembly GCA_004363535.1. Lineage (NCBI taxonomy): Eukaryota > Metazoa > Chordata > Mammalia > Rodentia > Dasyproctidae > Dasyprocta > Dasyprocta punctata. The sequence continues at coordinate 24,273 of RJWM01028506.1, forward strand.
CTCAGAAGACCAGAATGTTGCCAGTAATCCAGCCAGTAAATGCCAGGCTCAAGAGATTGCAGTTGGGAAGATGGACCCCATTGGCAATTTGACTCATGTGCTCATGTGTTGTGGTCTGGCAGAAAAGTTGTCTGCATTTTGCTCTTGTCCTAAGACTTTGTGGAAGACTGAAATTAAGGCTGATGGAATAATCTAGTGGAGGAAATTTCAGGCAACCTAATATTGAGGCTGTGACATGGGTATTGTTTGGGGCTTTCAACCAGGTCTATGTTGAAAATCAAAACCAAACAGCACAGCTTGAATGATTTTTAAAGCTTTTTTACCCAAAAAGAAACCCAAATAGAGACTTCCTCCAAGATGGCCACCCAGATGACACCGTGACAGGGAGGCTCCCTGAATATACCATCAAAATGCTGGAATATAAACTAATATAATAACAGAGAGAAGGAAGAATCTAAAACGAGAACTGCAGCCCATGGAAAGAGTAAAAGAATGAAATAAAGGCAGAGACCTGTCTGGAGCGGAACCCAATCAGCGCTGCGACCCGCGCTGAGAAGGTACGATCCTGGTGCTCTTGATGCACGGGGGAGCTGCCGGTGGATTTGCTGTGGTGTGGCGCGACGGCAGAGACGATGGTCGACCGTGGAGCGAGGTGGTCGCAAGCAGGCGAGTGAGTGAACCCAGCGTCACCCACCCCCCCACCCCCAAGGGAGAACGAGGCACAGCCATTTTGAGTCCGGAACTGCACCTAATTAGGCATGATTCCCGGAAGGCTGTGGTGGAAACAGCGCTGATGCCCTGGGGGTGATAGAGGAGGTCTGGCGGACGGCCCTGTACAGTTAACCAGACAGCGGCCCCATCCTCTCACGCACCGCAGTAGACTTTCGCGGAGCAGAAACAGGCTTGGGAGAGGCAGTGGACCAACACAGCCTCACGGGCAAGCCCAGGAAAATGCCAAGACGGAAAGGCAGAGGGCGCTCTCCAGACTCTGATACAAGCAGAACCGATCCCAGGGACGCTAATGCTGACATGGTCGGGAGTCCAAAAATTAAACTCTCAGAGGAGTTGACAACAGAAGTGGGGAGACAACTCCACGAAGCTATGAAAGAAATTAAAGCAGCACTGTTAACCCAACTGAGAATTGAAATGAAACTCATAATCGGGGAATCGCTAAACGCCTCTA
>RJWM01028507.1:0-25533 GCA_004363535.1 Dasyprocta punctata
GATGCAAGTAACAGATTATTAACAAGGGGTATAAGTGTTAGAGTTAGAATTGGGTTTAGAGTTAGGGATAGTATTGGGGAGCAATTCCTTGCATTTTGGGATGTAGATATTAGGATTAGGTATAGGGTTATGGTTAGTGTTACAGTTAGGAATCATGTAGGGGTGCAAATACAGAAGTACTTATGGTTAAAGATAGTGTGGTGGTACAATTTGCTGAGTATGCGAGTACAGTATTAGGTTAGGGTCAGGGTTAGGTATAGAGTTATGAATAGTGCTGGGGTGTGAGTACCCAAGAATTTGGGTGAGGATATTACAGTTATGGTTACTGTTAGATTCAAGGTTAAGGTTAGGATGCAATCAACAAGTTTTGGGGTGTGGGTATTAGGATTAGGTGTAGAGCTAGGGTTAGAATTAGAGTTATAAATAGTGCTGTGATTCAAGAACCTGAATATTGGGCTATGAGCATTAGGGTTAGGTTTAGGGTTAGAAAAAGTGTTGGTGTGCTATTCCCCAAGTAATAGGATGTGTATGTTATGGTTATAGCTTGAGTTAAGGTTAGTGTTGTGGACTGTTTGGGTGCAGGCACAAAACTTTCAGGGTACTCGTGTTAAGCTTACTGGTATGGTTAGGGTTAGTATTAGAGTTAGTGCTACTGTTCGAGGTCAAGCACCTGAGATTGCAGTGTGGTGATTAGAGTTAGTGGTAGGGTCAATGTTGATATTAGAGATAGTTTTGGTAAGTATCCATGAACTGGGGGGTGGATATTAGGGTTATGGTTAGGGTTGGGGTTATGGATAGTGTTGGAAAGCAAGTACCCAATTATGGTTAAGTATAAGTTTGAGGGCAAGTAACAAAGTATTGATGTGCGGATATTAGGGTTAAGGTTAGGGTTGGTGTTAGTGTTACAGTTAGGAATAGTGTTGTAATGACAGTACAGAAGTATTGGAGTGTGGGTTTAGTGTTTTGGTCAAAGTTAAGGATAGTGTTTGAATATAGGTACCCAAGTGATGGGGTGTAGGTATTAGAGTCAGGGCTAGGGTTTGGCTTAGGGATAGCATTGCAGTACAAGAAACCTAGCATTGTGATTCATGTATGCGGGTAAGGGTTGGGGTTAGGGTTAGGGTTAGGGTTAGGGTTAGGGTTAGGGTTAGGGTTAAGGTTAGGGTTAGGGTTAGGGTAAAGGTTAGGGTTAGGATTAGGGTTAGAGTTAGGGTTACGGTTAGAGATAGAATTACAATGCAAGTTTCTGAGTATTGGGAAGTGGATGTGGGTGTTAAGGTTATGGGTAGGATTAACGTTTTGCATAATGTTATTATGCAATTGCCTTATTGTAGGGGTTTACATATGATTTAGGGTCGTTGATTTTGTTGAGTTGCAAGTACCCAACTATAGGGGTGTTTGTGTTAAATTTAGCAGTAGGTTTAATGTTGTTTGTAGAGTTAGGAATAGTGTTGCTGTTCATGTATCTGAGATTTGAGGTGCAGTTATTACGGTTGATGTTAAGGTTAGAGTTACAATGGTGAAATGCAAGTACCAGATTACTGAAGTGTGTTTTAGTGTAGTTTTAAGGTTGGCATGAGCAAATTCTCAAGAATTTATGTGCAGGTATTAGATTTTGGGTTAGGATTAGGGTTATTGGTAGTGTTAGAATGCAAGTACCTGATTGTTGGCGTGCATGTACTAGGTTTAAGGTTATGGTAGAGATATTGTTGAGGTGCAATTACCATAGTTTTGGAATACAGATACTTGGTTTTCTATTAAATTTAGAGTTATAAAAAGTATTTAAATGCATGTACTCAAGAACTCAGCTGCAGGTATTAGGTTTAGGGTTAGAGTTAGAAATAGGATTAGGGGTAGTATTGGAGTGCAAGTACCTCCATATTGGGATATGAATATAAGGATTAGTGTGGTAAGTATAGTGTTGAAATACAAGTATCTGAGGATTAGTGTGTGGATATGAGTTTTAGGGTTAATTTTTGGGAATAGAGTTAGGATTAGGAATAGTCTTAGTATGCAAGTACCAGAGAAAAGGGATGCAGGTATTATGGTTAGATTTAGTGTTCAGATTACAGAGAATGGTGGAATGCAAGTATCTGAATATTGACATTTGGGTAGAGGGTTAGGGTTAGGCTTAGGGTTAAGGTTATGTACCATATTTGGGTGCTAGTATCTGAGTATTGGTGTGTGGGTATTATGCTTATGGGTTGTGTTACGTTTAGAGTTATGGATAGTGTTTGGCTGCAAGTACCCCACAATTGGGGTATGGGTTTAGGGTTAGGAATAGCCTTAGCTTTTGTGTTAGCATTTGGGATAGTTTTGGGGTGCAAGTGCCTGAATACTGATTTGCAGGTATTAAGATTATGGTTATGGCTATGGTTAAGTTTAGGGTTTGATTTATGGATAGTGTTGGAGTACAATCACTCGCATTGGGGTATGTATATTAAGCTTAGGGGTAGGATTAGGGCTTGTGTTAGTTGGTGATAGTGTTTGGGTGCAAGTACCTGACTATTGGGGTAAGGATATTAGGATTAGGGACAGTTTTAGTGTTAGGCATAGCGGGCATTGGAATTGAAGTTCATTATCGGAGACTGATTAGGCCCCCAGTCACATGGGTGAGGGTAAAACAAAGGATAAAAGAGACAAAGGCAATAACTGAAAATACAAAAGAGTCTACAGGGTCAGAGTGCTTATCAAGCTAAAACCAAGACTATCTGAACTTATCATTTTTTATTAAATATACAGCTTTTCAGGGGACTTGTGGGGAGACTCAGGACAAGTGGAGTAGAGTGCACTGACATGAGCGAAGTCTAGTAAGAGACAAAGTGCTCTTGTATAAATAAACCATCAATTAATGGATGTCTTAATTACTTTTCACTCGCTGCTGTGACAGAATACCTGACACCCAAAATTAGGGAAGGAAAAGTTTATTTCTTACAGTTCTCAGGATTTTCAGTCCATACTTAGTTGGCTCCAGGGCAGCATGGCATGGTGGGGCCACCATTCATGGTGGCCACAAAGTAGCAAGCAAAATGTGGAGAGTAAGAAAATAAGACAGGCCTTCCTCTCACCCTTACACTGTATGTCTGCTCCATCCCTGGGCAGGTACTGCACTCACATCGCCAATCCCAGTGCCAGACAACAAACCACTGACAAACACCAGACTCAGCCCCATCCAAGATTACATGAGGCTTTGGAGGGACACAGGACCTTACCCACAACATTCTACCTCTGGCCCCCCAAGGACTCATCTGTATCATTTATACAAAAGATGTTTAGTCCATTTCCAAGGGTTGCTGTAGTCCTAGCAGTTTCAGCATTGCTGAAAAGTCCAAGTCCCAAATATCCTCTGAGATCTATGGCAAACTCTTAACTATAACCCCCAGTACAAATGGAAACAAGTTAAACACTTACAAAATGCAAAGACACAAGATAAACATTACCATTCCAAAAGTTACAAACAGGGGAATATAAAGCACTGGAACCAAAGCAAGTCCAAAATCCAGCAGGCCAAACCTTAAATCCAGGAATTCTATGCTCAGCATCTGAAGCAATCTGGTTGCAAGCTCCAAAAGGCTTGAGTGATTCCATCCCTGCAGCACTTCCAGGGGCTTCATTTTTCATAGCTTCTCTTTTAAGCTCATTCTATTTGGTTTTCATAACTTACCTTGGATGATCCACATTCCTGGCTTTTCCAAGCTTCTGGGTTTTCCATTGCACCCTTGGCTTCACCCTTACATCTTTACATATTGCCCTCTGTAGTTGGGGTGGAAGTTGCACATTTTCCTTGCACCTAAAAACAGCGCTATGTGGATACCACCAAGGTCTGCTGCCAGCTGGAGCAGTAGCCAGGCTTTCCTCTCTCTTGACTGTAGGGGTCAAGTGCCTGGATTGCTGAGCTCTCTGAACCTTATTGTGAGGAAAAGCTTTTCTAAGCTGTTGCCATTCTGGAATGTGGTGCAGCCACTGCCATTTTGAAACCTCCTGTGGCCTCTGTTGCCACTCTGGAACTTGGCACTCTGCGACTTTTTCCTCTGAACAAACTCTTTCACCTTTGCTGGCTTGAGACTGCAAAAGTTGGAGGCCAGCTGCTACTCGGGATGGCCCTAGGCCATCTTTTTTATTCCTTTGTTCCTTCTCAGCATTCAAGGTCTCAACTGTATCTTTACAGTCCACAACTTTCTGGCCAAACTCACAATGTTTTAAATCATCCTGCTGGGGTTTTTGCTCTTGATTCACAACATAAATCTGGCTAAAAAACCCCCAGCAATAGCCAGGTCACTGCCTCAACATTCGGCTGCATTGAAATTTCCTTTGCCAGATTAATCAGTCCTCTGCCCTTAATCTCAGTCTCAGACAAAGTCTCTGGACATGAGCAAAATGCAAATGAACTTTCTGCCAAGTTGTAACACACATTGTGTGTGTCTGACAACCAGTACAGTCCTTCTTCCCAGCAGAAATCTCCTGAGCCTGGTCTTTACCGGCAGGCTTTTTATCAACCTTCTGGTCTTCTGAGCTCTGACCAGAATCTCCCATACAGAACAGCCTAAGCCATTCTAGCTGTATGCATTCAGGCAACATCTCCAAACCTTTCCCAACTCTTCCCACAAACCATTTATAAAGGTTCTTCAACCATATGGTCAGGTTAGTCACAGCAATGACCCCACTCCACTGGTACAAAATTCTGTTTTAGTTACTTTTCACTTGCTGCTGAGACAGAATATCTGATGCCCAAAATTAGGGAAAGAAAGGTTCATTTCTTACAGTTCTCAGGGGTTTCAGTCCATACTTAGTTGGCTCCAAGGCAACATGGCATGGCAGGCCTGGCATTCATGGTGGCCACAAAACAGCAAGCAAAATGGTAACAGAGAGACAGAGAGAGAGAGAGAGAGCAAGATGCGACTTTCTCTTGCCCTTACACTGTATGTCTGCTCCACCCTTGGGTGGGTGCAGCACTCACATCACCAATCCCAGTGCCAGACCAAAAAAAAAAAAAAAAAAAAAAAAAAAAAAACAATCACAAATGCCAAACTCAGCCCCATCCAAGATTACATGAGGCTTTGGGGGGACACAGGACCTTACCCACAACAATGGGAAATGTAGTTTTTCCCTTGGGTTAGTATTTGCTTCTATAGAATTTTGTGTGAGAGACAGAGTCCTCAGCTGAAATGCTATCTTGTCAACTGAGATGTCGCAGCATCACAAGTCATTGAGACCTCCACTGTGACCAGCGGCATAAGGAGTTCAGTTTCTGCATGCCAACTGCTGGCTCATGAGGCAAGGTTCATAGGCCTAGAATAGACTCAGACCTTTAATATAGAAAGTCACTTTATGGATTGGCCCACTCAGGGTGGTCTCATCAGTACATCATCACTGGGGCACTAAGTCAGGGTTAGCATTAAGTCAGGGATATGGATAGTGTTGGAGTGCAGGTACCTGAGTATTTGGGTGTGGGGTTTTAGTGTTAAGCTTAGAGTTACTGTTAGTTTTATGGATACTGTTAGGGTGCAAGTACCCAAATACTGGGTTGTGGGTATTAGAGATAGGCTTAAGGTTAGAGTAAGTGTTAGAATTAGGGGTAGTATTGGCTTGCAAGTACTTGAATATTTGGGTGCAGGTATTAGTTTTAAGGTTAGGATTAGAGGTAGTTTTATTATAAATACCTATGTATGGGGTGCGGGTATAAGTGTTAGGAATAGCATTAGATATAGGGTTATGGTGCAAGTACCTCAGTATTGGGATGTGAGTATAAATTTTAAAGTTAGTGTTAGAGTTGCAGATAGTGTTGGTAAGCAAGTACCTGAGTATTTGGGTGTAGGTATCAGGCTTAAGGCTAGGATTAGGTTAGAAATATTGCTGGAGTGCAAGTTACCAAGTAATGAGGTACAGGTATTAGACTTAGTGGTATGCTTATGGTTAGGGATTGTATTGGAATATAAGTACACAAGAATTGGGATGTGGATGTTAGGGTCTGGTTTAGGACTAGGGTTAAAAGCAGCATTGGACTGTAAGTACCCTAGTATTTGTGTGTGGGTATCAAGGTTAGGGTTAGGGCTAAGGGTAGTTTTGGTGTGCAAGTGCCCAAGTGTTGAGGGAATAGGTATTAGAGTTATAGATATAGTTAAGGTTAGGGTTAGGTTCATGGATAGTGTTGGTTGCAAGTATCCATGAATTGGGATGTAGGTATCAGGTTTATTTGTGAAGCTATGGTTAGTGTTAGAGATAGTATTGGAATGCAAGTACCTGATCATTGGGGTGAAGGTATTAGGGTTAGGGTTAATTTTTGACTTAGGTATAATATTGGAATGCAAGTACCTGACTATTAGGGAACAGACGTTATACTCAGAGCTAGACTTAGGTCAGGGCTCTGGATAGTATTGGAGTTCAGGTACCTAAGTATTGTGGTGTGGGTGTTAGGATTATGACTATGATTGTGATTAAATTTAGAGTTAGATTTATGGATAGTGTTGAGTCACAAGGATCCATGAATTTGGATGCACCTATTAGGTTTATTTTTATGGCTATGGTGTTAGAGACAGTGTTGGGGTGCAAGTACCCAGGTATTGAGGTGAAGGTATTAGTGTAAATGTTAGTTTTAGGCTTAGGTAGAATATTGGAATTATTAGGGAGTGAGTTTTATAGTTAGCGTTAAGGGTTGGTAGGGGCTATTGTTAGTGTTGGAGTGCAGGTATCCAAGTATTGGGGTGTGGGTTTTACTGTTAGGGTTAGGGTTAGCATTACGGTTATTTATATTTTTGGGTGCAAGTACCCAAATACTTGGTTCTGGGTGTTAGGGATAGGGTTAGAGTTAGTATTAGAATTAGGGATAGTGCTAGATTGCAAGTAACTAAGTATTGGAGGCATAGGTATTAGGTTTATTTTTAGGGTTAGGGATTGTTTTGGTATGCAGGTACCCAAATATTGGGGTATTAGGGTCAGTTACAGGATTAAGTTTAGGGTTAGGCTCAGTGTTGGGGTGGAAATTTCCAAGCACTGGGATATTAGGATTAGAGATAAAGTTAGGGTTACAGTTATGGATACTTTTGGGGTACAATATGCCAGAATTAGGGTACAGGCATTAGAGTTAGATTTAGGTTGTACACCAACAGACAGTGTAAGTGTACAAGTACCCAACTAATGGGATGTAGGTTAGGGTTATGGATACTTTGGACTTCCAAATATTCAAGCATTGTAGTCCAGGTATTGAGTTTAGTGGTAGAGTTAGATTAGAGTTAGGGATGATATTGGGGTGCCAGTACTTCTGTATTGGGGTACAGTTATTAAGGATAGGTTTAGGAATATTGACATAATGTAAGGACTGGAGTACTAGGGTACAGGTGTTAGGGTTAGTGTTAAAGTTATGATTACTGGTAGTGTTTGGGTGCAAACCTGACAATTGAGGTTATGTTTAGGGTTAGGGTTGGTTTTTGGTTAGCGGGGTTGTTGGAATGTTAATATTCAAATATTGAGGTATGGGTATTATAGTTAGGGGTAGGGTTAGGCTTATGCATAGGCATACTATAGGGGTGAATGCTATGGTTTGTGTCTAGGTGACCTCCCAAGCCTCATGCAGTCATGGAGGCAGCTGAATCTAGCATTTGTGATTAGTTTGTTGTCTAGCACTGGGATTGGTGCTGTGAGTGCTGCACTCACCCAGGCATGGAGCCAGCTTACTATATAAGGGGAAGTAGAAGGCATGTTTTCTTCTCTTTTGCCCTGTTTGCTCTTGCTGTTTGTGGCCACCATGAACAGCTGCCCCTGTGCCATACCACCCTTCCTTGGAGCCAGCTGAGTATGGACTGGAACCTTCAAAAACTGTAAGAAATAAACCTTTCCTTCCTTCATTTTCAGCTTCAGGTATTTTGTCTCAACAACAAGAGAAAAGTAACCAAGACAGAATTTGGTACTGAGAGTGGAATCAATGTTGAGGTGCAAGTATCTGAGTATTGGGTTGTGGGTACTAGGATCAAAGTTAGTGTTAGGGTTATAGTTAGTGTTGAGTTGCAGGTATACAAGTATTTGGGTGTGGAAATTAGATTTAGGGGTAGTTTTAATGTTCTAGTTAGGGATAATTTCGGGGTGCAGGTTGCCAAGTATAGGGTAGTGGGTATTACAGTAAGGGTAAAGGTTAGGGTTAGGGATAGTTTGAATTCTAAGTACTCAAGAATTAAGGTAGGTTAGGAGTATTAGAGTTTTGTTAGGGTTACAGTTAGGAACAGTTTTGGCGTGCAAATTCTCAGGTATTGGGAAGGAAGTATTAGGGGTTAGGGTTATGGTTAGGGTTAGGCTTATTGATAGTGTTGGTGTGCAAGTATTAGGGTAGGTAATAGGGTTTGGGGTTGTTGTAGTCAGGAACTGCAAGCAGAACAAGACAATACAAGACACGTAATTTATAGTATTATTTATAATGGTCACCCAAGGAGTCAAATACAAAGAAAGTGCAGGAAATCTGTTCACACACTAAAGACCTAAAAAAGCCAAGTGAGGGCCTGGATCCCACGGCAGTAACCTGCTTGAGTTCCACTGAAATCCTAGAGCCCATGACAATGCCTTCTACAAGTCCAACTGGAGGTCTAGAGCCCATGCCAGTGACTCTTGTAAGTTTATTTCATGGATCTGTGCTGGGAAGGCACAAAGGTCAGCAGTGGAAGGCAAAATGTCTGTGCAGTGAGGTGAAGGATCTGGGCCAGTTGGTTGAGGATTCTGCATTGGAGCCAGGAAGCAATTCTCAAAGTAAGGACCGGGGCTTCCTTGAAAAGTACTGCTATACTTTGAGTCTGGATGTACCCCCAAAGCCTCATGCAGTCATGGAGGTGGGCTTCTAGAGTTTGTGAATGACTCATGGTCCAATTCTTGGATTATGGGTATGAGTGCTATACCCAAGTGGGTGTGGCCTACATACAATATAAGGGACAGAAAGTCTTTTCTTTGGGCTCCTCTCCTTTTGCTTGTGCTCTTTTCCACTGCCATGAACTATTGCACTCTGCCATGTGCCACTCTACCTTGGAGATAGCTGATTATGGACTCAAACCTCCACAAACTGTGAGCTAAATAAACTTTTCCTTCATTAACTTTAGGTGTTGGGTATTTTGTCCAGAAATGAGAGAAAAGTAGCCAAGACAATTGCCACAGCCATCCTCAGTGACAAGAGGTCCTGAGCTCCTCCAACAATGAGAATAGCCAAGTTTATATCAGGAAGCCAGCATGACAAGCTTCTCCTGGAGATTGAACAGCACACCATATTTCCTTCCAGTGCCAGGAAGTGTTGCTCAGTGAAAGGACTAGAGCTCCCACAAAGTAAATCACAGCCATTCTCAACTGCAACAAGGTCCCAAGCTCCTCTGACAATGAGAACAGCGAAGTTCATATAAGAAAAGAAGCTCAGCGAGGTCCTCCAAGAGGACCCAAGGAAGCAGGAGAACCAACAACACCAAACAACAACAACACTCCTCTTCCTCTCCAGGTCTCCTTTTTATGCTAGCAACAATCCTCAGTGGGCCATCTACACTCAACACCACACTGATTCAGTTCAGCTGGTGTATAAGTTGACCATCAGTTTTCATTCTGCCACAGGGATACAGTTAGGATTAGTGTTAAATTTTGGGATAGTGTTGGGGTGCAAGAACCTGAGTGTGCAGGTATTTGGGCTAGAATTAGGGTAAGTGTTATGGATAGCAGTGGAGTGAAAGTATACAGTATTGGGGTGTTAGTTTTAGGAGCAGGAGTATATTTAGGTTTATTGTTAGAGTTAGGGTTATTTTGATGTGCCAGCACTCATGTATTGAGTTGAGAGTTAGAATACCAGTATCTGAATATTGGGGTGCAGGCTTTAGGATTAGGTTTAGGGTTATGAATAATGCTAGGGGGCAAGTATTCAAATATTGTGATGTGAGTATTAGGAGTGAGGTCAGGATTCATGTTAGAGATATGCATAGTGTTGAGGTACAATACTATGGGGTTTGGATATTAAGGACAGGGGTAGCTTTAGTGTTAGTGTTAGGGATAGTGTTGGGATGCAAGTACCTGAGTACTGGGGCGTGGGTGTTAGTGTTAGGTTTAAGGTTAGGGATACTTTTGAGGTACAAGTACATGAGTATTGGGGTGCAGGTATCAGAGTTAGGTGCAGTGTTAAGGTTAAGGTTAGAGTTAAGTAGTGTTGGGTTCAAGTACCTAAGTAATGGTGTGCTGATATTAGGGTTAGGGTTAGGGATAGTGTTTGTCTTAGTTACTTTTCATTTGTTGCTGAGACAAAACACCCGACACCTAAAATTAGGGAAGTAAAAGTTTATTTATCTTACAATTTCTGGAGGTCTCACTCCATAATCAGCTGGCTCCAAGGCAGGGTGGCATGGCACAGGGGCAACACTTCAAGGCAGCAGCTGAACAAAAACAGCCAGAGTAAAAAAGTGGCAAGAGCAAGCCTCTTCTCCTCCCTTATCTAGTACACAGGACACCCCGCCCAGGGTGGGTGTAGCATTCACAAATCTCCTTGCCTTCCTTTGCACAAGATGAGGATGTTTACAAAGTAAGACCCCTGGCTTCCTGCTGAGCCCTCTCAGCTAAACTTCCGACCTTCTCAAATTGACACAATGACCAGATAACTGCTTGTGCTCTACACCCCAGGATGTAGAGCTGCTGCCTTACTTAATTAAGCTTCTAGACTTCTCAAGTTGACACAATGTATGTGTTAGGGTTAAGGTTAGAGTTAAGGGTAGTGTTGTGTTCAAGTACCTAAGTAATGGTGTGCTGATATTAGGGTTAGGGTTAGGGATAGTGTTGGAATGCAAGTACCTGAGTATTGGGTTCAGAATTTAGATTTAGTGTCATGGTTAGATTATTAGGGATAGTACTGAGGTACAAGTACTTGAGTATTGGAGTGCAGGTATTAGGGGTGCAGTGAAGGTTAGTGTTATGGATATGGATAGTGTTGAGGTACAAGTATCCAAGTACTGGAGTGCTTGTATTAGGGATAGAGGTAGGGCTAGTAGTGTTAGTGTTAATGTTTGGAATAGTGTTGGGATGCAATCACCTGAATTTTGAGGTACATCTATTAGGGTTAGTGTTGAATGCCAGTACCCGATTTACTGGGTAATAATATTAGGGTTAGGGTTAGGGTTAAGGTTATGGATAGTGCTGGAGTGCAAGTGCCCAGGTATTGATATGCAGATATTAGGGTTGTGGTTAGTTTCATGGACAGTGTTAGAATGCAAGTAGCTGAGTGTTGAGGCATTGGTTTTATGATTAGGGATAGGATTAGGCTTAGGTATAGTGTTGGGGTGCAAATATCCATTTATTGAAATGTAGGTATTAAGGTTGGGATTTGAGTTAGAGTTACTGCCAGTGTTAGGGGTGGTGGTGGCATGCAAAGATGCAAGTATTGGAGTGCAGGTATTAGAGTTTGCATATCAGGGTTTGGGTTAGGGTTAGAATTATTGATGGAACAATAGTACCCAAGGATTGGGGTGCAAGCACTAGAGCTAGTGTTAGTGTGAGGGTTAGGTTTAGTGCTAGGGTTCAAGTACCTGAGTATTAAGATGCGAATGTTAGGTTTAAGGTTAGGGACAGTGTTTGGGTACCAGTACTTGTGTATTGTGGTTTAGGTATTAGGGACAAGTTTAGAGTTAGGGTTAGAGTTAGAGTCAGTGATAGTGCTAGGATGCAAGTATTCCAGTATTTGGGTGCAGGTATTAGGGTTAAGTTTAGGGATAAATTTAGGTGTAGGGATAGTATTGGTGTTCAAATACCTGAGTTCTGGGATGCTGAACTGTAATCTGGGATTACAGTTATGTTTAGGATGAGAGTTAGAGTAGTTTTGGGGGAACTAGTGCCTGATTACTGGGGTGTGGGTATAGGACTAGAGTTGGGGATGGTGATAGGGTCCAAGTACTTGAATATTGAGTAATGGGTATTATGGTTAGAATTAAGGTTAAGGATAATTTTGGGGTATAAATAACAAAGTAACAAGGTGTGGATACTAGCATTAGGCTTTGGCCTTATGGTTAGGATTGGGGACATTGTTTAGTTGTGTGTATCAGAATATTTGGTGTGAGTATTAGGTTTAGAGTTAATGTTATGATTAGGTATAATGTTAGGGTGTAAGTACCCAAGCATTGGGGTGCACTTATTAGGTTTAGGGTTAGGGTAAGGAGTAATGTTTGTACACAAGTACCTGAGTATTGTGGGGGCAGGTATTAGAGTCAGGGTTAAGGTTAAGATTAGGTTTAAGGTTAGAGTCAGGGATAGTGTTATGGTGCAAATACCAGAGTATTCAGATGTGGATATTAGATTTCAGGTTAGGGATAAGGTGAGAGTTATTGATAGTATTGGTGTGTAAGTACCCAAGTATTGGCATGCAGATATTAGGATTAACCATAAGATTAGGGTCCAGGTAAGGGTTGAGGTAGTTTTGGGTGCAAGTAAACAAGTATTGGGATACAGGTATTAGGGTTAGGCATAAAGTTAGAGTTCAAGTTAAGGTAAGGGTTGTTTTGGGGCATAAGTACTTGAGTATTGGGGTGTAAGTATTAGGTCTAGAGTTAAGAATAGGGTGATTGATAGTGTTGTGTTGTAAGTACCCAAGTGTTGGGTTGATAGTATCAGCAATAAGTTTAAGGTTATGGTTAGGGATAGTGTCGGAGTACAACACCCAAATGCTGGAATGCAGCTATTAGAGTAAAGGATAGAGCTGAGGATAGTGGTGGGGTGCAAGTACCCAAGAATTGAGATATGGGTATTAATCTTAGGGTTAGAGTCTGGGTAAGAGATTGTGTTGGGGTGTAATTATCAGGTTATTATGGTGTGGATATTAGTATTAGGATGAGGGTTAAGGATAATGTTAGAGTGCAAATGCCCACATACTGGGGTGAGAGTATGAGGTTTATGGTTAGGGACAGTGTTTGGATGCAAGTACCTGAGAATTGTGGCACAGGTATTATGGTCAGGGTTAGGGTTAGGGTTACAGTTACAGTCAGGAATTGTGTTGGGGTTCAAATTTTCTAGTATTTGGGTATAGGTACTAGGGTTAGCTTTAGGGTATGGTTAGGTTTACGTATAGTGTTCATGTGCAGGCATTTAAATTTTTGAGGTGCAGGTATTAGGGCTAGGATTAGGGTTAGGATTATTGGTAGTTTGGGGTACTCATATCTGAGTATTGGGGTACAGGTATTAGGGTTAGATTTAGAGACCGTGTTGGGGTGCAAGTACCAGAGTATTATGGTGGAGTATTAGGCTTACATTTATGATTAAGTTTAGGGGTAGGGTTGAAGTGCAAAAACCAGAGTTTTGGGGTACAGGTATTAAGCTTAATGTTAGAGTTAGCTAATGGATAATTTGGGGTGCATATATTTGATAATTGGCTTGCAAGTATTAGTGTTAGGGTTAGAATGAGAAGTAGGGATAGTGCTGGGTTGCACCAGTTGTTGGTGTGTGGATATTAGGGTGAGGGTTAGTGTTAGGTAGTGAAAGTGAATCTTACAGATCTTTCAGTGACACAGCATCCCACTGAGTCATGCATGCCATAAGTTTGTCATCATTTGACTAGCATTAGGGATAGGGTTATGAATAGTGTCAGGATGCAAGTACCTGAGTATGAAGCTCTGAGTATCAGTGTTAGGGTTATGTATTGTGTTGGCGTGCAAGTATCCAAGTACTATGGTACAGGTATTAGAGTTAAGGTTTGGGTTAAGGTTAGGGATAGTGCTCAAGTGGAGGTACCCAAGTATTGCAGTACAAGTATTAGGGTAAATGTTAAGATGAAGGAAGGGGATACTATTAGCATGCAAGTGTCTGACTGGGCTGTTGTATTAGTATTAACGTTAGGGTAAGAGTGTAAAAAGAGTATTGGGGTAATGGTTTTAGGGTTAGATTTAGGATTGAGGATAGTGATGGAATATAAGTACCCAAGAACTGGGGTGCAGGTATCAAGGTTAGGGTCAGTGTTGTGTTAAGGTTGGAATCAGGAATAATGTTAGGGTGTAAGCAAGAGAGAAGATGATTTTACAGTGTGTGAGTAGTTTGCTCATTTGTGATTTGCTAAATAGCTGGTTGTATTAGTTTTCATTTCAGGGGGACAAAATACTCAGCACTTACAATTTAAAGAAGGAGAGATTTAAATTGGCCTGCAATTCTGTGGGCTCAGTCTGAAGTTGGCTGACTTAAGGCAGAAATGGCATGATGAAAAAGCCTGAGAGAAGACAGCTGTTCACCCGACGGGATCCAGGAAAAAGAGAATGACAGACAGAAGAAAATCTCCAGGAAAAAGAATATACTCTTCCAGGTCCAAACCCCAGAAACCTGTTTCAATCAAGCCCCACATCCTAACAGCACATTTAGCTATGAACTCATCATTGGAATCCACTGATGAATACAGCAAGCCTATGATCCAGTCATATTCCAAAAGCTCCACTTAGGAACATGTGAGAATTTTTTTGGTCTTTTTGAGACAGGGTCTTGCTATACAGTTCAGGCTGACCTTGGGCTCACTTTGTAACCCAGGATGGCCTTGAACTCATAACAATCCTCATGCCTCAGCCTCCTGAGTGCTGGGATTACAGGTGTGTGACACCACACCAGCTGAACACATGAGATTTTGGAGGCCAATCTATATCAAAACCATAACACTACTGAAATCAAGCAACAACAAAAATTGTTCTAATGTTATATTCTCTTGGAAAAAAGCTACTCTGGTTTGTTGCTTTATATTTAATCTTATCAAATTTGAGGCAATCCAGATAGCTGGCATTCCCAGAAAAGAATTAGCATGCTTTAGTCATTATACACTGATATACTCAACAAAGTTTTGGCAAATGTGAGATGCAATAATTCTACTTAATCAGTATAAGGATTTGAAGCAGGTACAGGTGTTGTGGATGATGCTTTAATTAAGTTCAGACTTCTGTACCAAAATAAATTGGATTATGTGTCTTAACTGAAAGACATTTATTTCTTACAATTCTGTGGATTGGAGTGTTCAAGATTAAGGGAGAAGAAAATCTAGTGTCTAGTTTTTGTTGAAATTCAAGCAAGTTTTAAAATTTTCTGATGCCCTACAAGTTTTTGTTATGTACTAGTGAGGTGTTAACTGCCTTTGAAAAAGTCTCAGAACACACTGAAATGTATTGAAGGTTTTAGCCACAGTAGAAAATTTGGTTCTCATGTTTTAAAATGTGGATACATTCAACACCAAGAACACAAAAATATCCTTCTTCAGAATCCTCTTCCAACAAGCTGTTTCTCTTATAAAAGAGTTATTATGTACAAGACAATGGCCCCCTAGCAAGTATACTTCTGTTTCTTAGTTTCTCAGGTAATAGTTCCTTTTCTATTCCAGTTGCTTTTGTCTCCTAGAAAATGGATGGTCACTGTGCTGCATAGCTGGTCACTCTGATGCCAATTGTGCAAACAAACCCCCAATTGAAAAACCATTCTGCCTCTGTACTTGATGCTTGTTTATCCCATATGAGCCCTAGAACACCAGAAAACAGGGCCTGGTATTTCAGGAATGATTCCAATCAATGTCCATTGATGTAAATAAATCCTAGTGTCATTTGGGTGTTTCTGATTGCCATTGCATCTGGTGCATTGACTAGGAAGACCAGTCATGCTGACCTCTTTGGTAACTGGTCATGGCCTTCATGGATGAAGTAAGGACCTCTCCAGGTCCTGATGGGAAGACATGCCCTTGAGATTTCTTGAGGTCTTGAGGAGGATTCCTGGTTCCCTGCTTGAGTGCCTTATATCAAACCCCAAAGGGAGGAGGATGCAATCTGTCTGTGTGTCCACCTGTCCACCTGTCCGCCTGCCTGCTTAATTCTGGTAAGACTCCTGGAGGTACCCCATTTGTCTGTCAGTCCTGCTCACCTCAAATAAAAGAGAAGTCTAATCAATTACCATTAGTCACATCCATCCTCAACAGAAGGGGGTTGGAATTTTTAACCTTTGAGTGCCTGCTGAATGAACGTGTGAGTGAGTAGAATGAACAGCATAAACAACAGGCTGTTCATTCTATGACAAAGACTGGGAAGCACTGGTCTAAGTGGCTTATTGGGCCTTCACTTGCATTTCTGTGCTAATGGATATATAGCATAATGGAGGCCTTGCACCCTTCTTAGCTAAATTGTACCTAAGTCCCTGCAAGGGGTGACCAGGCAGGCATCTAAATGATCTTTCTCTGTGGGGCACCTATCCTTTTTCTGTTGCACCATCATTCAAGGATACACAGCACACATGTAGGAAGTCAGAGATGGTAACTAATTAGTTAAAACCCACAGTTACTGAATACAGGAGAAGAGGCTTTTACAGAGTCAAAAATGAAACTAAGCTGCTCTCTGCATCTCAAAAAAAAAAAAAAGCGGGGGGGAAAAGAGGTCCATTCTTTTTGAGAATTTCATCTTGACACCGTTTTCAGCTGCTGCAGTTGCTACAACTGCTATAGTTTCACTCCCTGCTCCTGACTCATCTATATCCAACCAATTGAACTGGTTCCAGCTAGCCATTTTCTACACTTGGCCACACAGCACCCCCCCACCAAGATGTGCCTATCCTGGTCAGATAGCAACATCTAATGCCCACCCAGGATGACTGTCAACAATCCCTCCTGAGCTCCACATTTTGACTGAGGAAACATCGGACTATCAACCCTGACATATGAATTGCACTCTATTGGACCTGAATAGATAGGGCAAACTGAACTCTATGTTATTGGGCCCCTGAGACTCCATGGTCATTGCAAAAGTTGGGGGCAAACCTGTGACTTTCTTGGTGGACAATGGAACAGAACTCTCTGCCTTCAAAAGTTCCCTCTGTCAAAAAGTTACCATCCCTAGGGCAACTGGGACTCTTGCCTCTTGCCCCTTCTTCCAGGAACAAACTTACAGCCTGGGAGGACATCTCCTTCACATCAATCCAGTTAGCCTCTCTCTTGTTTAACTCTACACTTTCAATTTTGACTTTTTCCCAAGAGGAAGATGATGCTTACATCAGCCTGAGACAGATAATTGCAATCCTGAAGTTCTGAAAATTCCCCTTCCAGAATATAGGTTGAAGATTCACCTCTGGCCATGGTCATCAACCATGCTGTTCACCGTAGCTCCTGTTGCTATCAGATGTCATGAGAAACACAAAACAGGCACCCAGCCACACATCAGTCTGATAGACTGTTAATCATCTTGGGCAAGTTCTCTGTGCTATTAACAATGCAGCCATCACCTTATATTCTGTGGTTCCAAGCCCACATACTCTTTTTGGACTGTTACTCAATTGCCACAAGAGTTTGGGAACTCTCCCACTATTTTCAAGGACAACAGATTTGACTGCTCTGAGACAACCTGTTTCTCTGTCCCTTCCAGATACACTGTCCCTTGGGTCCTGAGATTCTGCCATTGACCACCTGCCCCTGATTGTGAAACTCTATCCTGGGGCAACCCCACCTGTATCAAACAGTACTCCATGCCATGAGAGGCTTGAAAAGGAATTCAACCACATATCTATAGGCTTCAGAACTGCAAAATACTCATAGACTATCCAACTTCTGAAATACAACTCTCCTGTCTGTAAAGCC
Organism: Dasyprocta punctata; assembly: GCA_004363535.1. Lineage (NCBI taxonomy): Eukaryota > Metazoa > Chordata > Mammalia > Rodentia > Dasyproctidae > Dasyprocta > Dasyprocta punctata. Next base: position 17,555 of record RJWM01028507.1, read on the forward strand.
AGTTCAAGACCCCTGAGCTACCAATGCCAACAAAATTACCCTCCATATTTATTACTCAGTCTTCTGCCACCAACAGCCAGCTGGTACACCTGCCTGGACCTAAAGAATGCCTACTTCTGCAGTTTATTGGATCCTATCAACCAGCTTCTCCTCATAAATACACCAGTTCTGGAATCAAAGATTAACTGACCCTGACTTGACCTTCCAGAGGTTCAAAAACTTGTTTGCCCCCTTCAGAAAAGATCATTGAACTTCTGATTGATGACACCAAAAATGCTTGCTGGAAAGGCACAAAAACTCTGCTACAATATCTGGCAGAAACTGCTTACAAGAGAAAAAAACCTGCAAATTCCTTGGAGCTTTTGGCTTCTATAAAATCTGGATCCTTGAGTTCTTCTTACTCAGACTGTCAGCCCCTGTGAGCACCAAGTGCCCTACATGTGCAAATACTTGGATATGCTTGCTAAGGGGTGCTTCCCTGCTTTGCTTCCACACTCTGTGAGTCACTGTCCTTCTGATCAAGAAAGATGACAAGCTCAACTAAGACCAAAACCTAACTGTCCAGGTGCCATATGCTCTACTGGGATGAACTGTTGTAAAAACAGACTCCCCAACTGATACTGAGTCAACATGTTTATGGATGAAAGTAGCTCTGTTAGAAATGAAATCCAACAGGCTAAATATGCTGTGGTCACCTTGGGCAAAGCTATTTTGCTCAAAACTCTCCTGCAGGGATGACCTGCACTGCAAACTGTTTCTTGCTGCTTTTTGGAAATAAGACACAAATGATGCAAAATAATATGGTCCAGAGGCCTAAGCCTCCCTCTAGGAATTTTGTTAACTGAAACATCAACCCCAATCACTAGACCTATCCCCATCATATATTCTACAAGCTCAAGCTACTGTGCTGGTACTTGTACCCTTGGCAGGTCAGGCTTCAGTGTCTGAATCAGTGACCCCCACCTCCCATTCCCTACCCATACTGAGAAGACAATAAAAGTTTGTAGCGTCTTGCTGTAAAAAAAATCATCTCTAGATAAGGCCTTGATCATTGGCAGTAACAATGGTCCTGCATTTGTAGCAAAGGTAATTCAAAAACTAGATTAAATAAGAACTACATGCAGCACATTGGCCACAAAAAAGAAACAGTTTGTAACCAGTTAAAAGGTCATTTATACCTATAGACATTCTTGCATGCACAGACATAACCCAGGTACATATTAACTACCTCTACAAGTTTCAGAAATCCAGCATTAGACCCACTGGCAAATTTACCTGAACAGCTCCTCCAAAGCTCACTCTGAAGAGACAATGCACTCAAAGCTCTGCTCTGGTCACTCTGGATGCAGATCAGTCCATGCACGGCTGAAGCCTGAGGACATCATTCACAGGATAGTTCCCTGCCTATTCCCCTTGATTTTTGTGTCTTCTCAGTCTTTGCTTCCCCAACCCTTGCTAGTTGTGTTTTTGGCCTTAAACTCTATGGATGGTTGCCCCAAGATAATAGAACTATCAATCATACACTTGACCAAGATTTGATGAGTATCCAAGGCACTTTGGATGCTCTCCTAGATCATATTAACTACCTTACTACCTTGCCAAAGTAATTCTACATAACAGACAGTCCTAAATTATGTCCCTCCCTAAAAGCAATTTAGGAAAAACTCTGTAATAAGAAAATCTTGGGGAGCTTGGCTAGGACCCATCCCAGGATCACTGACCACTGTGTTACTGGTTCTTGTCTCAGAAGACCATATGTAATATGCCTAGCAAAGATTTGCCAGGAAAACTAAAAGAGAGGTAAAATGTAACAGAAAATGCCTCATTCCTCCCACCCAGTCCAGTTTCCCGGGTAATAGTTCCTCCTCCAATTCCAGTTGCTTTTGTCTGGTCACTGTGCTGCATAGCTGGTCATTATGATGCACATTGTATAAACCAATCTCCAATTGAAAGCCATTCTGCCTCTGTACTTCCTGCTTGCTTATTCCATATAAACCCTAGAACACCAGAGAACAGAGCCTGATATTTTGAGAATGATTCTGATCAGTGCCTGTCGACATAAATAAATCTGCCTCCAAATCTTGGGTGTTGTTTTGGTGTTTCTGCTTGCTGTTGCAATTACATTTTATAGTTGCACTTAGCAGATTATTCTTCTTTGATTTCCAAACAGCTTGTACTAAAAGTAGGAAATGTGTTAGCCACGACTCTATAGGTGGCTCACTTGCAGTATCTTCAATCAAGGGGTGGTCTTTGTGAGTCACTAGTTCATTTTCTAAACACTCAAGTCAATGCAAACTAGGGAAAATGACCCACAAGTTCACTCCAGTAAGTCCCAATGCAATGTTGCCATAAAACTAACATGACAGTGTTTGCGTCAATACCTCCTCTAAGTTGAATATGCATTCTCCCTTCAGTTAGCAGGTGGCATGGAACTGCTCCTGACTGCGATCACATTGTGAGAACAAGACTATGAGTAAAACTTGATGCCTTTCTAAGTTTTCAGGCAAAAGCCTAAATCGTAGTGTTTCCTTCCTAACTCTTCAATACATGTCCTGAACACCTCACTTTGAAGATAGACTTTTGTGCTCTTTTCACCAAGTCTTAATAATTCTTGATAAAATTTCAGATTTTTGGATCTCATCCAGATGCACCAAATCTGAGTAGCTGGGCCAATGATCATAGTTTTGAAGCAAGCCTTAAACGTAGAGGAGCAGACTTGCACTGGAGTTAAACTTGGTTGGTTTTGAATATATTCAGACACTGGGTTTTGTCCAAGATCAACTAAAACCAAACCTCTAGGATTAGAATCTAGGATTTTGTAGTATTAAAGTTATTTCTCACACAGGGTCAGGTATAGAATCAACTGTAATTTGTATTCTTGAGATGAACTATTACCAATAATCATGGTAAGTCATCTTGCCTGAATTAATAAATGCCTTGCTGATTAGTAAAGTACACTTTTGAGTGTGTTGTTGTAGGTCATGACACTTGGTACTACATCTGAACCCAACTCCTTCCTTTCTGCCACTGTTTCCCTGCTTTGCTTCCCATAAGCTAAACTCTGCCACCATGAACCAAATATTTATGCTCCTTCAAAGCCTCCTGCAATGATGCTCCTGTCTTGGTACTAGCTGACCATGGACTGAATCCACTGAAATCATTAGACAAACCAATAGGTAATTTCTCCCAGCAAGAGGAAAGCTAATATATGTGCTTTGCCATAAGAATAGATTTTTTCTTATTCCTATAAAGTTTCTATTCCTAACAAGCTTTCAGAATTCTTTGAGATTTGTGGTTCAGAACTGTGGTCCTTGAAATGTGAATCTTGAGCCAGTAACAACACAAATGGAAAATCTCAGAAACACAGATTCCCAGGCCCAATCTGACAAATAAAATCAGAAATTGTGCAACAGGGGCCCAATGTCTTTGTGTTAACAAGCCTTGCATGTACTCCTGATGCAAGCTTAAGTTTAAAGCCACATGTTTAAAAATAAAAATTACTTCATAGTATTTACTGCCTTTGATAAGGGAGAGTTAATACATTAAAAGATGTTTTATTGGCAAAGAATAAAACCTCACATTTTCTCTCTTTCCCTTTGTGTTATGTGCTGCAGATGTTGGCAAGGACAGCAATGTTTTAAACATTTGCAGTGGAGGAGTCTGAGATCAGAGTTATGGATATCTTTTAAGGTTGAATTCTCTCAAATACTTCCTTTCAAAGACCTTGTGCTGGTTTATGATTTCCAGGCAGATGTTTCCCATCATACTGCTACTGGGTCATGACAGAATCTCCACAGTTTTCAGTTGCCATGACAACCACATTTTTTGCTCTGCAGAGACTACTGTACAGCTCAGAGGTGTACCTCTTCGCTTAGTAATGGAAATGTTGATCCACCAAAGGAATTGATCAGGTGGACAAATGTACAACTGATAAATCAGTAGTAAATTTGAAAGGCCACATTTATTATACATGTTTTATCCATTGGGTAGTGCCCTATTTTTACTAAATTTTCTAGACAAACAGAACTCTTCCATTGAGCATTTCAATTTTTAAAATTGTAAAAAGCTTGGGGAAGTATTTTATTGTTATTATAAAGTATATTTTTCTTGTAGAAGGAAAAGTCTCTAAAGAAAAAGTCATAAATTTTAGTGATTCATATTATTGCTTTACATTCATTTGGATCCTTATTTTGCTCTTGGTTACTCATGACAAATATGAAAGCAAGAATTAATTTGGGTGGCAGTGATAATGTAATAACAACATTGACTTGAAAACTGTATAAGTAGCATCTAATTGTTTGTAATTTTATTTGTAAACTTGTTATCTAGAGTTTGCAAACACAAAAATGCTATGGCAGAACATTTTTAGAACTGGGTCATTTGAAAAATGAACCAATTAACATTTTAAAATTAAATCAGGAGAATGTTTTTTCCCTCTACCAATACATGCTTAATGGTAATTTTTCTTTCAAGGATTATCCATAGCATACTGAAATCATGTTCTGGTTGTTTTATGACCTGTGTGAAAATGAAAATCTTTCAAGCAGAGGTATTTTAAATTGTGGCAATTACTTTCAGCAGTATGTCCTTTGTAGTATCGGTCAAAGTTAGTGTGCATCTAGTATTTGAAATCCAACTGCATTTGTCTTACTACAGTAATGATTAGGGAGAAGATACATTGTTCATTTATTTTCATAATAATTTCATATTTTGTCTTGGAATTATTTTTATTAATATAATTAATCATGTACCTGTAACTCACTGATACACAACTTTCATTTTTAGCTCATTCTTCATTTTTTCATTCCGTCATTAACATTTTAATTCCATAAAGAGTTTAAAAAATTTCTCTACTTTTTGTGTTGGAAGATATAACATCTCCTGCACTCTTTCACTGGCACTCTTCTTGGAATTACAGACTGCAAAATTAATATGTTTTTTTATTTTCCTTTCCCCAGATTTATATTTTTGCCTTGTATTATTAGTATGTGTATTTCTATTACTTATCCAGGATAGATTACTGCTACCTAAATTTCAGTTATTCAACTGAAATAATTGTTCTGTCATTCTTTGCTCATACCCCTTGTAGTACTTGAGAAACTACTCAGATGCTCAGTGAATGATTTTTCACACTGAATTTTATCTTTCTGTAAATTCAAACGCTAATGCTGCAGTATGCAATCCCAATGCTTCATCCTTGCTTGCACTTTGAAGATATAAGTTTATCTCCTTAAAATTTGAATGGAATGCATATTGAATCTATTTCTGTTGTGCATATCCCAGAATTTTTTCAAGTATTCTAAAATTAACATGGATAATATTACAATAAGAAATTTAAATGAAACTACTTTATAAAAATATCAGTAAAATGAAGCTCAATAGTCTTTTTTCTGCCTTTTCTTCTTCATTCTCCATTCCCTTGCAAATATAGGAGTCAGATATTTGTGTTTCTCTCAGTCTCTATCCCCTCTGAAATCATAGATCAAATTTTGAAAAGATTAAATCTTATCCAAGAGAAATGTTTACACCTACACTTAGTCAACTTGATTGGCTTGAGCGCCACCTTGAGGATTAGTAAAACACACTTCTGGGTGGGTTCTAGCGGGAGTGACTGAGGACCAGACCTGTTTACAGACCTCTTCTTCTCTGTTAATCACCAAATGAGCAGATTTCCTATGCACCCTGCTTCATGAAGTGAACAGATTTGGAATACCACGGCTTTCTGCCACGATGTCCCTGCCTTAAAAACAGCAGGCCATGGACTGAAACCTTAGAAATTGTGAGCCACAATGCACCTTTTCGCCTTAAAATGTGTGGGGTTCTGTTAACATTGTTCCAGCAGTGGAAAAACTGACCAATACAGAGGAAAGCCTATAAAGTCCCTCTCTCTTCATCCTATTCTATTTCTTTCTTATCCATGTCCCACCCTATTCTAGTCTATGGGTTGGCCTATGAAGAAAAGAAGTATAGCATTTCGGTACTGGAAGACAGTTTAGAAGTTATTAGACCAGCTATTCTGAGCTTAAATGCTCCTGGAATCACATAGGGCTGAATGTAGTGGGCCTGTTGAGGACGGTAATGTCTTAGCACTATGCCAGGAGAGAGGGGACACTGAAAACTCAGCACCAGCTAATTATTGCTGTGGCAGAAAATAGACGATAATTTTTCAAAATAATCCAGAAATATGCTTTTAAATAAGAAGTCCAATTTTAAGTGCTAGTGACTGATACACACCAAAACCGTATTATTCAAACCAAACATATCTTCAAGTCAAAGTTGGCCCACAAATTGCCAAGTTTTCAAAAAATGATTAAAGTAAACTCTTGTTCCACAGACAAGAACATTAAAATTCAAACTGATTGATAAGTGTGCCCAAGACTCTTCCACCATACATGTTACAATTTTCTTAACAAGACAGATGAGAAGTTTGAAAACTCATTCACCATGAGGACGTAGTGTAAGTGAACTGTTGCACATCTTTGTGGAGTGATGAAGTGTTTTGTGTTCATGATTAGGAAGTATCAAGAAGGTTTTGAGCTAGAAATGTAGTTTGACTCTGAGAAAGAGGTAGAATAATGTTTAACTTGTGTTTGTTGAAGTACTATTACAATTCTATGTTCTTTTCTACAGAAAAATATAACAAGGCGGGTGTGGTGGCGCACGCCTTTAATCCCAGCACTCGGGAGGCTGAGGTAGGCGGAGCGTTGTGAGTTCGAGGCCGGCTTGGGCTACAGCGCGAGCACAAGGCCGGCCTGAGCTACATAGTGCGACCCTGCCTCAAAAAAACCAGGGCTGGGAGTTTGGCTCAGCAGCTGAAGCGCCTGTCTGGCAGGTGCGAGCCTGTGAGTTCGATCCCCGGTACAGCAAAAAAAAAAAAAAAAAAAAAAAAAAGAAAGAAAAATATAACAAGCTTTTGTTTTCACTATGCTTTTGCTAATGCAAGGGAAATGGTGTATTCTGTTATTTTTACTAGATCACTAATATAGGTATAGGAATAAAAGCTGCATACTTATATAGTCATAGGAATTCCATATAATTCAGAGAAATAGAAAATTATCTAATAGAATTGGAAGAAGCAGCTTTTCCTTTCTTTACATTATTACATTGCATTTTGTTTTCTGTATCTAAAGTGTCTTTACTGTAAAGGTATAAGAACTTCCAGTAGATTTTTGGGAGTGTAAAGTAGCATTATAGAAAGTAGCATTTCTATTTTCTTTGAGTTTTGGACATTGATGAGATATTACATGACTGAGCATGCATTGTTCTTTGCTTTACAGAGCGAATTAGATTGGGAACAGAACCAACCAGACCAGAGGTGGGTCAAATCTATAAATGAGATTTTGGCTGCACAGATGAGGGAAGGCCTAAGTCACAAAAGTCTCACAAAGTCCACTTCAAACATTTCATAATGTTGATATTAGACATCAGTGAATCTCACCCCACTTAATACAGGAAACTTAAAAAGTACCAATATCCAACCTCTCTGGCCAGAAATTTTGATTTAATTGATCTCTGATCTGCGAACATGGGCAACTTATTGCAGTCCATCTCCACATGCTGATAATAGCATGTGGTACAGTAATAGGATAAATATCTCTCTAAATGCCTGTGCTACTCTTGTAATGCACCCCAGAATATCAAGTACCAATATCTACAGAAGAAAGATGTCTGTGTGTGTCTCATACTGATATACTTAACACTGAAGAACTAATTTAGATAACCTGCTAATTGCATCTATGAAATGTGATCAAAATATATAGTGAATGTTTAAAATTTGTAAAAAAGTATTACAATAACAGACACATGGCCATTAATTCTCCTCAAAATACTCCTCCTTATTTCAAACACACTTATATTACTGTTCTTGTTTCTCTTTAAACAAAAATTTTCTCAGTACATGCTTTCACTACATAATGATTATGCTTACCTTTGAGAGTTTGTGCATAAACACACTGCATTTTTTCATGTCCCTTTACCTT